>JAMKCH010024396.1:0-19706 GCA_023653785.1 Ophioderma brevispina
TTGAGTTTGACCCCTTTGTGGTTTATGTCCCTATACCCTCTGAAATTCTGACTTTTAAAGAAATGTTGGATGAAAAGTGCTGCAGTGGTAAAAATATTTAGAGTATACTTCTTTGTGCCAAAAGTTTAAAACACCAAGCCAAAGTCTGCAAAGACAAGGTGATTGGAGGTGATTTACACAGCGTCTATGTGCGTATAGCCTAAATACTAGTTTACACGTATATGCACGTATAGCCTATAACTACTATTTTTCGCTTATTCTAAAAAAAGGGTAAAATTTTTTACATATTTGAGGTCAGGGAAAAGTGGGATATAGTATGTTCAAAGGGTGATTGGGGCTCATTAAGGGGGGTATGGGGTCTGACTTTGGTAAAAAATTGTTCCATTACGAAAATGAGATAATGCAATGGCTTAATTGTGTAGATTGTAATCTACAAAATGCTTTTTATTCGATCGCAATCGGACATTCGGTTCCCGAGATATGGCTGATCAAAGTGAAGCATAGCAGTATACGCGAAATTTGCCAAAAACGCATAATCTCCTATACTTTATCATGTGGAAATTTAAGGGGTTATATTTAAGAAATTTTAAAAGATATTTATACGCCATTTAACACATTTATTTTGGCTAAGTCGAAGTAAATAAATACTCATATTATTTTGTCCATAATTTAAAGTAATTAAATGTACTGGGTAAATGATTTTTTATGTATTTTATTGTTTTCTCATCCTGTGATATTTAAGAAAATTATTTAAAAAAATTATTACAGGACAATGGATGCACCGATTTCGATGATTCTTTCATTAATAATTATGATAATTCAGTATAAAATGAAATTAAAAAAAAATCCATATTTCACATCAAAAGCGCCCTCAATTTTGTCTAAATGTTTCAAGGTCTATAACTCGTTTCGTTAAAAATACGCAAACAACCGAAACGAAAACGAACATAACTAGAGAACGCTACATGCTATGCACATGAAATTTGGCACACATATTCAGCACACATAGGGCTAGTGAACCATGAAGCCCGATTTTCAAAATTGTGTTCCAAATTCAAATTACGCCATGAAATTATGTGATTGGTTGATTGCCGGTTGCCATGGCAACGGTATCGAAAATCCGGCTTCATGGTTCACTGCGTATTTACCCCCTGCACATGCCACCCAAGTTTTGTCCCAGTAGCTTGTTTAGTTATTTAGTTACGTTCGTTCTAGTGTTTAGCCAATCAGAGGCCTTACGTGGTTACCATGGCAACCAGAGCAAAATTTGACATGAATTTTAAAACTCTGTGACACGGGCTACAATATGATGTGTAACATGTATATACCACTATTTAGGAAAATTAAGAAAAATCACTTCAAAGTTCACTGCTTCAGACCCCATACCCCTCCCTTAAAAAAAATTAGCAAATCAAATGAAACTTAGTAGTACTTATGAAACAGAATTACCCAAAGCTTAGGTCTTACCATTGCGTTGCATTGAATTAGGCAAAAATAACTGCTGCATCTTGCACTGAAGTGGTCAGGTACATGCTGCTGTATGAGCCATGACACAGTATTTTCCTGAATGGTACTTGAGGGGTGGTTCATGGTTATTGAGAAGTTTGAGGTCAAAGGGCAACTTGGGGTCATCTGAGGCCCTTGTGTAAAATACTTCTTGCACAGAAACGGTGGGGGTATTTACAAGTAGAATGATCCTTGAGGAATGGGTCATATGGGGGTGTTTAGGAACAAGAGTTTAAAGCTCATTGAGGGGTCATTTGATGTCATTTTTGAAAATTGCCTGAGGGTGCACACCTCCATCGCACCTCCCATAGACTTCATATAGATAATTCAAGTTCTATCTTGTGCTATATCTTGAATTACCTTGATTTTTTAAAAAATGAGACTTCTGTACCATATCAAAATTTGATTTTCTGTATAAATTTTCTGATATTTAGTGATTTTCTCGGAGGGTAGTATTGTTGCTACTAAAATTATCACCCGAAACTGGAAAATGGAAGTGTTTTTGTGTCGACTACCTAGCAAGCAAGACACATAGGGATCACTTTGTCCACTGTTGTTGTTGTTATTAGTCGATGTTGTTGTCTGTTGAAGATATTGTCTGTTATGACTTAACATTTGCCTGTAATATCCACATACTTTGATGGATTTCAACCAAACTTGAGTCATAGGTGCAACATGGGATCCCTCATTTGTTCATGAGGTCAAAGGTCATGTGAGGTCAAGTTGTATTGAAAAGTTGGAAGTTCAATTAGAACCAAACTTGGTTTATGGATATTACATGGAAAACCTCATTTGTTTTTAAGGTCAAATGTCACATTCACTTAATATCAAAGGTCATATGAGGCATATCATTCACAAACCTTAACAGCATTCGACACTAGACCGCGATGTATATTTAATCTGCCAATAAATCAACACATTTTATTTAATGAATATCATGTACATATTCTAAGTAATCAGTGGACACACAGTTTAAATGGAAATATGCTTATATAGAAATATAGAATCCAAAAAATTGAATTTCCCTCGTGAAGTTGACAATATTTGCTGGAAGTGTTTGCCAAAAGTGTAATAGTAGTATGCATGCTGAGATGATTCTTAGTTGAAGTGCTATTCATTAAAGTTGCTCAGAATGATCCTTGAGGAGTGAATCATATAATGTAGGGATAAGAGGTCAAAGTTTTAAGTTGGGCACCTAAAACGGGTGGATTTGTTGCATTCTTAGTTCCCAAAACGTGTTTACATGCTTGTAGTTTGTTAATTTCATATGAGACAGAGCTTGTTTTGGTATTATTTTTTCCTTGGACATTGGCCTTCCAATTTCTGAAGCAAAAAAATTGATTTTAGTTTGTACTAATTACTGTAACTTGTTAAGCGTAAAAAGTCAGGGGTGGATCATGTGGCGGAGGAGCATGTGGCGGAGGAGCACAATGCTACAAATGGGTGCTACGGACAAACAAAGCATGATATTAGGTTCAAATATCATAGGCAGGTCTAGGTTGTGAACCTCTTTACTTCAGTAAACTAAAAATCTAGAAAACAACTAATGTTCGCGACAAATCTGAAAAAGCGCCCTCGTGCTCCATTTTGATCAAAAAAGGCAATTTTCACGAAAACGCTTTGTCGAATTCTCTTCTAAATTTCATAATTGGATTGCTTTGCTGATTTTACATCCAGTAACACATCTCAATCATGAAAATATATCTATTCAGTACCAGATATAGGGAGAATAGAAGAAATCTCGCATTAATTTTGGACCACCCTGTATCTGTGTAATGGAAGTATTTGTCCAATAAAAGTTGTACATGGCTTGGTGGGCAATTTTGTTAATTAAATCAAAACAAAGGCCAAAATAGTGTATCATCACTGTATGTTTAGGGGGTGACACCCATAAACTGAATACCTTTTCTTACTATTTTGCTTGTTACACCCTGTATATTTATGAGTCACCCTGTATGATAAAGCCAATTGTATTGTTTGTACTTACCTGGGTAAAATGTACAGTTTAAACGTTATAGCATCAAACCTGTAAAATCATGTATTTTGCCTAAAAAAATGCACATGCAACGCAATTGGTCCCAACTTAAAAAACATGACCTTAGGGCCATTTGAGATAATTTCTGAAAATGGATGGAGAAAAACTGCTGTTTACTGATTTCAAGTGATTTACTCATAATAATCATTGAGTAATGAGTTGTATGGAGTGTTTAGAGTTAAACTGCTTCATTGAATTTTGCAACAAAAAAAAATAATAAATAGCACTGTATCTTGCATCCACTATAGATACACTGTATGAGCTTCTAAACTATTGGTGCTCTTTTATTTTCAACTTGCAATAACAGGAAAGTCCATGACCTGATTTGCTGATTACAAGAAAGTGTGTGAAAGTTTAGACTGATTGTCTTGTGGATAGCAGCAAAGTCTGTGACTTGATAGGAAGTTAAAACCATGATTTGGATAAACAAAAGTAGTTCATGAATTTATGTGAAATAACAGGAAAAGCTTGATTGTTGACGTCGCCAATCCTGTCAAGACATGAAAAGAAGATTAGCGACTGGCCTGTTAATTTTCCACCCTTTTGGGTCCGGATTCTTTTTCATGATAATGTGAGTGAGATCATTGAGGGACTAGGCATTATAAGTTTATTCATTATTGTTTATTCTGAGAGAAGAATATGATGGATAAAAATCATGCATTGAATAATTGTCATGGCACAGTGCGTATGTTAATGAGCGTTCGCGGTGTGCTTAGAACGTTATGCACGATGCTGGGTTGATTCATTTTGTGGGCGGGTGTGGTATGTTTTCGTTTGGAAACATTACTGCATTGGATTTCATTTGATATTTCCAATATGTTTTTGTAAATTGTCTGCTGTAATAACATTTAATGCCAATTGATGTTTTAGTTGCATATCTTTTAGGTTCAGTTCGCACACAGAGAAAAAATCAATGGCATTGATCAGTTTGACTAAATTCATAATGGCACTCCCCCTGCGGGGCTTGTGCCATTATTCGTCGTCAAATTGAGCGTGCGTGCATTGATGATTTTTGCCAATGCACTCAAAGCTAAAAATTATAATAATAATAAAATTATAATAGCAGGATGTATATAGCGCCTTATGCTATTGGACTCTGAAGCGCTTTCACAAATAGCCGCTGATCACTGGGGCCCCCCAACCATACCATTAACCATTTAGCATCATTTCAAGGGATTGCAGCCAGCAGATCGGGATCAGCACTTTCCCTTATCAGCAACACACATCGAGATTAACCTCGCAGCCGGGACCAGCTTCCCAATATTGCAGGGGTTAAATCGGGACACCAAGCGGTTTTTAATTTCTTGTCCAGGGAATTACAAGATAGCTGAACCTCACAGGGCTCGAACGCACGCCTATACGCATGGGTGAACATACACTGGAGTCGAGCACTTACCTGCTTGAGCTATCTTGTTCCGATTTCTAAATATGAGACTACATTAACTCCAATCACAGTGGTACATCAAGACAGTCGTGATCGACCATGGGTTATTGGATAAATTGATTAACACTGGATGTATTCTCATGTTAACTTTGCAAACAGTGTCCTTAAAAACTTTCTTTCACACAATTCAGTTAAAGTGGTGGTCGTAGGTGGAATATGAAGTATTACCAAAAAAGTATTACCCTAACCAATCTTTTTTTAACAATTAATTTTTACGTGATTCATTAGTAAATCTACAATTAAATATTATAATCTTTGATATCAGTCATAACATTGCTGTCTTCATCTTGGGATCTGTAAAGAAACAAAGACAATTGAATACTACCTTAAATTATTCAAAAGCGCAAGTGAAAAATTTAACGAGGCATTTCGTGATCCACAGCTCGTCCCCCCGACGTGCAGATTCGTCGCATCTGTAAGAAATTTGCAATTTTGTATTTTCTGTCCGTAAATGGACAGAAATTACAGTGGGAAACGAGTAATGCTCATAACACAAAACGCAAATCGGAATTAGCTAAAAGGACAAACAAAGCTTTTCTAAGGATATCTAGTGATCAATGATAAAACAGAAGGTGCTGGAATCACGAAATGCACCTTTAATTCTCAAAGTAGGATCTTTCCCCTGTGGTGTCACAAGGTTTGTACATCTTAGGTAAAAGGCACTCAAGGAGGCCCCATGTCACAGGGAAAATGTCAAAAGTTCAAAATTATAAAAAAAGAAAAATTAAAAAAAAAAATATGTTGTACATTTCCAAAGTTTTCCAAAGTTGCGAGATCGGCCTTTCGGCAAAAATTCAAGGTGACTTTACCTGATTTTGAAATCTTTGCCTTACTTTACGCAATTTCCCCAATGACAATTGGGCCTTCAAGGAGATTTTCTGAGGATGCTCATTTCTTCAAATCTTTCCCCTAGAAGCTTTTCACAAGGTATTTGTACATTAAAATTTAAAGGGGCACAATGGAATTTTCTGAAGATACCAATTTCTCTAAATTTGCACATATGTTTGGTGAACATTGTATTTTGTGCATAAATTATGTAATCAATTATTTAACACATTTTGCCTTGAAAGTATAATCAAATCAAGAATCTCTTGCTCTCCTACCATCCACTATGGCCAATACAGAACTCCAGATAATAGTTGAAATTGCAAAAATTTTAAACCAAAATCCACATAGATCCTGCAACATTTCACTTCTTCTTATCATGTCCAAACACAGTGGTTCTCAAACATGATCCAGCCAGAGATGTGTGCAATGGGCTGCTTCACTGAATTACGCAAGGTCCTTGTTTGTGCATTGTTGCTCCAACAGTGGGCAGACCAAGAGATGTTCCATTGTCACTCCAACAGTGGGCAGACCAAGAAATGTTCCATTGTCACTCCAACAGTGGGCAGACCAAGAGATGTCCCATTGTCTGTGGTGCTATTCCACAACCACAGCTAGTGTCTTGATCTGCTTCCAGGTAGCCCCACTTCTGCAAGGAAACTTTAGATAGGCCAGTTCTGGTTCTCAATCTGTTGAGGCATCGCCATTCAGCCAATGAGGAGTCAGCTCCATGTGGAAGATGCTCACCAGGTCAATACTAATAGATGTTACTTGGTTGATAGCAAGTCTTTCCACAATGTGACTCTCTTATACTCCTGAGAGACTGATTCAATAGGTTGGACTTTGTTTAAGAAACTCTCTCTGGATTTAAGGCAGTTGGCAGCATGTATCTGTCCAGACATAGGGTGCTTCACATTAGATACTTGGCAGCTACGCTCTTGCATGCTCGCTACACTACGACATATGTCCGGTGAAGCAATTTCACTTAAAGGGGATTAAAAGTCTCTGCAACCCTTTCAAATCTCTGAACCATGAAAGTTCTTTTGTAAATAACCTTCTGCTGCGTAATCTGCATGTTATACTTTCATCTCCCAAAAAATCTCATTCTATGCACTTAAGCCTATGATACACTTTCAGTCGCAGGGAGCGATTTCTGCTCTTGAGCATGCGTAACACTTGATCTTGGGTCAAAATACAGTATTGCGCACGCAACTCGCTCTCTGCGATTGGCAGTATATCATGGGCTTTAGCCAGTCTTGGAAACCAATTTAAAAGAATTCAGGGTGTACATGAAGATTCACGTCAAACTTGGTGATGCTGCAAAGAAAATGCATGCTGATTTGCAGACATTTTATGGGGATAATGGGCCTTCATACAAGACTGCTGCAGACTAGGCAGCTCACTTTAAAGATGGCTGTGAGTCGTCAAAGATGACCCAAGATGTGGTCGGCCAATGTCAGCAACTTCTCCTGAAATGATCAGCCTTGTAAAAAATCTATTTGAAGAAGATAGGGGAGTAACATTGGAATGTATATGTGCACTTGTGCATAGAGAGTAGCAGACATAATAATGAAGGATGCATTTGCATAGGAGAAAACCGTGGGCCAGATGGGCGCACCATATTCTAATCCCAGAACAACAGAACAAAGGAGGAGAGGGTTGAAGCGGATGTGTGCATCTTTTCCTTAGAAACCAGTACTGCATTGGAATTCATGCAGTAATTTTCCACATTTTTGGTCTAAATGTCTGCTCTAACAATGTTTATGGAATAGGGTAAGGTCTGCATCATTTTAGTTTCTCGTGCAGTGGCAAAAAATCAATGCACTTGTTGTTGTGTTGTTGCAATCAGTAAGTTGACTACAAGTCTATCCCGTTCAAAATTGTTGGAACACTTGGTGCAGATTTGGGTTTCCCGCCCCCCTCATTTCAATGTTGCATGAGCACGACACCCTTGAGCAATATCGCACCAATATTTTTCAACAATGATTGGGAGGGGATGGGGAGGGGGAAAGAAAGTTATAGTTACAATGCGTTTCAAGCCTATTATCTCCTTATACTGCCAATATCCAACAGGTGTTCCAAGAACTTATGAACAAGATTATATACAAAGGGTCGAAAAAATCCATGTACCAAAATTACCAACAAAAGCATCATAACTCGGAAACGGTGTTGTAAGTTAAGAACAACCCTTTTTTCAGGAAATGAAGATGACCTTAATATCTTTATTATATTACACAAAGGTTAAAATCGAATGCATGTCCGGTGAATTTTTAAATTTAAGTTTAATTTAATAAAAATAATAATCAATAACATATACAAAATATTGCAAGTTAAAAGTACAACGAAAAAATACGGAATAAGACATTGACCGAAAGCACAAAAACGTTGCATTATACCACAGACTACAAAGTACGCCAAATACGCACGCACTCGCCCGCACCACCACATACGCACGCACGCACACACTCGCACGCTCACAACCACACCCACCTCCTTAAAACAGAAGATTTTCATTTATAGGCACGTTTGGAAAACAACGAAAAACTCCTGAAATTCAAACATGACCAAATGACACAGCAGTACATCCAGCCAAAACGCGCGCGAAGGAGACACCAACACCACACACACATCACTACATACGCACGCACACGCAGTGCCACCCAAACATCAACACACACACACCACTCTGACACACACAAAATATACGTGCACATTCAAACGCAACCACGAACATACACACCTAAAAACCACAAGATGTCATACACGGACGTTTGCTCTGAGATCAAATGCAGAATAAGTAAATAAATAAATGAGAATTTTATATCATTTGCATTTTGGTCTCTGAGGAGTGAGGCCTTACGAAACGTGCTGTAAACAAGTAGTAAATTTAAATCTTAAACCAAAAACAAACAAAAAACTCTTCCAACCATGCCCACGTTGTTTTACGATTTGTTTGATCATCCCACTTTTGCAAATATATTGTGTAGGGATACACGCGCCTCATTGAAAATAATTAGTCCGATTTATCCTTAAACCTCTTGTCACTAGGAGCTGCTCTTTTCTATAGGCACTGCTTAAAGGCGGTGACCCATCGAGACATCGACAAAACCACCACACGACTCCATCAAAATAGAGAGTCTGATATCAGAAAAAGTTCAAATTTCGCCAGTATTAATATACTGTCATAATATATATAATATATATATAATATTATATATATAGATATATATATATATATATAAATAATAGTAAACTCAGTATATCAGAAAGAAGAAAGAACTATACCTGGGGACAGATCTAATTTAACAAGACGGCCGTATTTGGAATGGATGATGATCCCTTATGACCCCTTGAGTGACTTGAGCTTTGATGACCCTGTAAACTTCACCATTGTCACATAGTCATAAATGTATTTTTATTGTTAACAACTTACAAGGCTCAATATTATTGAGTTTTCACCTCAATCCAAGCATGTCAGGGTTTGACCTTTGCACTCTATACGTGACCCCTGGGTCCCGAAAGGGTCAACTGTATTTTTCTGTAAATTTACGATATCCCGTGATTATTCCTGTTCAAATTTCAGTTCATTCGGCGCTTGTTTGTAAATGTTGACCTTTGACGTTTGAAAAATGTGAACTTGGGGGTCGATACTATCATAGAGCTCTTCTACTATAATTGTTACATCACTGTAGTAATAACGGGCTTTATTTGCCCTCTATAGGCTGAGCTATAAATCCAATTTGTCTTTTATTTTTAACATTTGTGACAAAATTGACTTTGACCCCTTTACTGCCCTTTGGAATCCCCAGTATAAAAAAACCTCGATACACAAAAAAACTGCATTGGTCCCAATGCAAATAAAAAAAAATTCCACTATGCTTAGTTAGGGAGATATAAAAAAAGTTTGAAATTATTGACTTACACCAAACCGGACAATCGCACCTTAATGACTTTGACATCCCAAAACTAAAATACCTTGCATACACAGGGTAACACTAAAATGCATATTACAAGTAAAGTTACTGGTACGTGTTTGGGGTTTGAGATTAAAAATTTTGAAATATTTGGAATATTTTGGTGTTTTGACGGAAGTTCTTAGTGACCCCCTAATGACCCTTTGATACTGAAAAACTGTGGACACCCGAGGCCCTGCCTCCGGTAACAATACATGTGCTTCATGCACCGCTCACTCGTTACGTAATTTGCTAACGGACAACCGCGATTTTTTTTTGAATAT
Source organism: Ophioderma brevispina (assembly GCA_023653785.1). Lineage (NCBI taxonomy): Eukaryota > Metazoa > Echinodermata > Ophiuroidea > Amphilepidida > Ophiodermatidae > Ophioderma > Ophioderma brevispina. Next base: position 10,048 of record JAMKCH010024396.1, read on the forward strand.
TTTTCACCCACATGTGTTTGGCTTTCAAACGGAAAGGGAAATTGACATTCATGGACCTTTTGACTCCTTATCCTGAACACCCTATATGAAGCCAAGTGTCAAGGGTTGCCTCTGAACCCGTTTAGTGATATCGGCGAAATCTGAGAAGCAAGGATAATTTTGTCAACCGACCAACCTCCCCCCCCCCCACCCCAGCCCGAAAGGAAGAGGGGATTCCTAGACGGTTACCCCTCCCGGCTGCAGATTCCCCTTACGGGTTTGGCGGGGACCAGGGAAAAGTGTGCGGGGATAATAAGACATTAAGGCGGGATCGGGTTAATCTTCCTCTGAAAGATATCAAGGGAGAGGACAATGGGAAACGGGGTATCGGGCCTTGTGCTAGGTCCCCGGTAACAGAGGGGAGGGGGGGGTAATCGCAGTGGAAGTAGGGATTTATATTATATTCTGTCTAGTCAGAGAATTGAATGGGATAATACGTTCCACAAATAGAGCGTGGGGAGGGGGGAGGGAGGAAGGACGGACCAGGAGATAGCGAAGAACCCTCTAGGGGACAAGGGGGTAGGGGAGGAAAGGGTGAAAGGTGGGGCCAATAGTGGGAAATGTTGAACATCAAATGATCATTGTGGGGTTGAAAATGAATGAAAGTTGCAATGTTGATAGAAGAAAGAAAGACAAGAACCAATCAAAAAACGGAACAAGACGGCTGACGGCCGTTTGTAAAAACCCGTATATTTTTCATGATGGGAAGTGGATTCGAACCCATAAAAAATGGATTAATAGACAAGAGTAGATTAACTACCACTAGACCAGAGTAACAACTCGATGAAAAGAAAACAAAAGATCTATGCATTCTTTGCCGATTATGTACTCTCCAACGTCAGTGTAAATGCTAATTCACGCTTGATGATTGCTAAAACCTTTCGGTCAACAACGGTTAAAACGACATAATAGAGAGTAATAACTCAGATGATTTCAAATAGACTCGAAATAGATGCAATTAATCGGTCTAAGAAAGTAAAACAAATCCTTATATACATTTTTTAATTCGTTTCTTGGTAGACGGTTGGTTACCCAGAATGCATATCTGATCGTAGCCATTTAATAGGGCTTAGTTTACAACCAAAACCACATACAACGTGCTAGTGTAGTGGCTAATCCATGGCTTGTAACCAAGGCTCATTGAAGTTCTTTAAGTTCGAATCCATATGTGTTATTTTTTTTGTCAACCAACTCTACTCCGTTTAAATTTAAGGATACACTTGTTTTCTAAAGCCATTTTATAACTTTGATTTCGTATGGCTTTCCACAATAGTTGTGTCTCTGGAGGTCTGATAGAACACCGTCAGCTTTCTTCAACATTACCACCCCCACCACCACACACCTGTTTCCATACACACGAAAAAGCATGCTATTTAATTTCTGCAAAAACGATGTTATGTATATGCAAGTTTATAGCAATGAAGTACTTCATCCAGTTGATTGATCACGTTCAGTAGTCTGATCCTTTCTCCCTTTGGTCGTATAATAATTCTAGTCTTTATTCATCTTTGCGGCAGATCCGCCTCTCACAAACGTGCGCACAAAGATATCACGACGACAGGTGTGTCGGTGGTTTTAGCGTTTGTAGGTGTGAGTAGTAATATATGGTGCGAAGTCTATTATAATGCTAATTTTAGGGATAACATTTTGTTAAATAAAGAGATGTCCTTTTAAACATTGATGAGTTTTTACAAAATCAACTTAATAAATGCATAATGCCCAGAAAGAATTATGATTCTATTTACAAAACTGGTATAGTATCATTTGAGGGATGATCTGATCTTCTTCTCCTGAAAAAATCATGTTTTAACTTAAAGCGGTTTTTGAGTTATGAGCGTTTTTGTAAAATCTGTACATGATTTTGACGTCCCGTTCGGATACAATCTTGTTCAAAATTGTATGGGAACACTTTGTGCAGATTTGGTTTCCCGCCCCCTATTTCAATGTTGCAGAGCACGACACACGTGTTGAGCAACTCGCACCTATTAGTTTTTTTTTTTCACACTGATGGGAGGGGATGGGGAGGGGGAAGGAGGGGTAAAGAAAGTTATAGTTCAATGCGTTCAAGCCTATTATTCCTTCATAGCTGCCAATATCACAGTGTTCAAGGACTCTATGAACAAGATTGTTAGTTTGAACATGGATGGGTGACAAACTGGTTCATCAGTGTCGTGATTTTGGTTATCTTTTTATAGTTATAATTTGAATTTATGAAGTGGAAGTTTGATTGCCTGGTCTAATGGTCTTAAATTTTTCATGTTTTTACCTTAACGGGCGCTGGCCCAAGTTAAAGGATGGCAACGAGAGATTTACTATGGGTGTCCCTTTAAAAATTCGGAAGTTACTGATTTTTGCCCTGATATAAGCCTTTCTATCAAACAATACAAAAAATATCCCATCTAAAAGGAATTAAGCTGATAATAATGTTCTTGGTACAACAAGTGTGGAAATTTTTTTATTTCGTATAGGAGCAAATACAAAAATTCGCCTATGTTTTACATTGAAAGACAAGCAAATCAAATCGCCTTTTCTTTTTTCTCTCTTTAAGACATTTCTGTAGCACAATCAAGGCAAGAACTCTATTGAGTGTCTAATCTAAATGAAAACTACTATTGATTGACAACAATATTGGATGATGCCTCAAATTCTCTTGTTGAACCTTTAAGGAAGTGAACGTTTTCATCTTGATAGATGGCCTTTACTCCAAAACAGCGGTCAGAGGACCGATGGTTTTGAAAATTTTAACATTGTCACCTTGCCCATTAGTTGTCCCAACCCCTTTTAAGCAGGGAATAATAAAGATTACTTGATGATCAAACGAGGCATGCGCAAAGGAGGCTTAAAATCATCAGCCATTTTTCTTTGTTGTGGCCTGAAGTCAGCTTCAGTTGATCATTCCTTGCAATGGTTCATCATGTCTATTTTTAACTCATTCTCTATCTGCTAGTTGTTAATGAAATAAACGAACCAAAAAGAAATGTATTCTTACAACCAAAATACGTCACCTAAGTTTTTCAAGTGTTGAAATGGGACTTTAGAATGAAAATAATGGAATAAATAAAAATGTTATGTTGAAACTGATTTGGATTGTCGCAAAAAATCTACAGCTACACAATGTACTAATATTACCCAGCGCTTTAGAATCGGTCATTTTTTAGGAAAAGTAAGAAATGTACTACAGGAAATACAAAATGCAACATGGGCGCCATCTGAGTATGGGGGATGCACTAAAACTTTGTTTTTGTGTATTAGTGTCAGTTAGAAGATGGAGAAAGAAGGAGATGGCATGCTGGTCGATTTTGAAATCCGATACCCAGGCCAGGATGGCCAGGATTACTATTAATTCACGGGCTCAGTGTTTGGGTAACTTCAAGCGGCGCTCGATGAACCTTTGAAGTAATCTGTTCATCCGACTCAAGCTTGGCCAGTCAGGAAAGTTTACAACAGGAAGTAATTGACCACATTGTTACTAAAAAATTATTAGGAAGAATTGACACATTGTACGAAAAACAATTTATTAATTTTCCAGCTAAACGTTCTTGCTGGAAGTAATGAACTCCACTTTTGTGTAGAAGTGATAATTATTATTTTATTCATTGGCAAATAATTGAGGAAAAAAAGTGACTTTTTAACAAAGGGACAACAGAAAATTAGCTTTTTCGGTAAGCTAACCTTGATTTAATGTGTTTTGAGCTCAATTAAGGATGTTGTTATTTTAGCCTATTTTAAACATATCTGGTTAGTTACTGTGAAATATGGATTGATGATATGATTAGAAAATGCATTTGAATACAAATCACCCATACCGGTGTGTCAGAAAGTGTCCCAAGTGCCAAAAAATGATTTGGAAAATTTGGGTCAAAGGTCTGTGTAAGTGATGCAGAAGAGTACGTTTAGCTGTACTGCTAGCGCCCAAGGGTATAGACTTTGCGTAAAGGCCAGTTGACAAACTGTGTACTTGGAATAGTTGTGGGATTGAATGACAGTTGTATGTAATGTTCTCTTGCAAGAAGCGCATGTCTTTGATCGAATCAATTAAGATGAATAGGCAGATGAACAGTTTATCTTTTGAAATGACATTGAACACTCCTTCTTTCTCATCTTCTCTGGTATAGGTGTATTTGGGCCCCCAAGCACAAACGTATGCTTGAGCTAATTTTGGATGGTCGGTCTTCGGAACTGATTTTTGGACCAATTTTTTATGAACGCTGGGAAACTGAATTTTTGGGCCAAAATAGAGGTTATATTGGTAGGGAAGACTGGCAAAAAGTTCTCAAGATATTAGTCCAGGGAGCGCAACTACTTTTGTGGAGTTTTTGTGTGACAGTAGGGGGTCTCAAAGCCTGAAAGCATACTTGACGGGGGTCAAAGAACTACATAAGAAGCACGAACTGGTGGCTTGACTGCCGCACATACCTGTACTGCCATTTCAGGTCAGTGCCACCACCCCGGGCCAGTCTAGCATCCACAATTTACAGTGGGATTATAATCAGGTACTCCATTGTTTCACAGTTAAGGGGTGGGATTGTACCAGAAGGGGATTATATCTCGGTCGTATTATAATGGACATTACACACAACATTTTGTTGGGGGCTACCAAGGCTAAAAATGTTATTTAAAGAGCACTGGCCCATTTGAAAAATAGTGCGCCCTCAAGAGTTTTCAAATCGATATTTTTGCATGGTTGTAAGCTATTATATACACAAGCCCTCACCCGAAATGAATCCAAGCCCAAATCAGCTTCCTTTATGTGGGTAAACAGAAACGATTTTATAATTTTAACGTCGCCGGCGACGCTTAATTCAGCAGACGACAAAAGTTCGTTTAACAAACACATAACAACGCACGCCATATGAATGTTTCCCACCCTATGCACCTGTGGGGTTGAACCGGTCCCTATAGCCTTTGGGGTTTTTTAATATCAGTGAGTACGATGCAAAAATATTCATGTATAGATATACACATTTGTTGATATTTAAAGTTATGGAAAACTTAAGAGTTGGCCGACAATTACCGGATGTCTTTATCCTCATATCAATGTCCCTATCTGTTTTTTGGGTATGTTATTTTTATTGTAAAATATATCTCTGTCTTCCAATGGCCTGACTATCATTTGAGAGCAAATTGAAGAAATTATATTTTGTGAAATTGGCCCGTTGCACTTTTAAAGTGACAGGAGGAGATTTGTTTAGGATACAATTTCTCTCAAATTTCACTGGATCGGTTGTTGACCACCTACCAAGAAACGTTTCTAAGGTTTATTGGATAACAGGTGGCAAAAGAAACTGCAAACCTTGTTTTGAACTTGCAATTGCCTGCTATCGTAATTGTTCCCCTATACAGGCGAGTAAAAAAAAAGTACAACCAAATTGGAGCGATTTTTCATGGAAAACCCTATCGCTATTCATATATTGTCTTCTGTAGTACATTCCCTGTGTTGTTAGCTCTCATATAAAAATTACGGCATTTAAAGTGATAATTGCAGTCCCAAAATTTACAGTTCGGAAGATGAAAGTCCCCGATGTTAAAGACCGACCAAGTTACCACACGGAAAATAACCCAAGAGGAGGATCTTTAGTTTTAACAGTCAGCTTTGTTTTGCAGTCATATTTCTCCATTAATTACACATTTGAATAAATGTCACGGACACCAGGACGTAACCATCCTGGGGGTGAGGTTGATTCGAGGAAGGAGGGGTAGGGTGGGATCCCCACTCAAAATCTTTGCCGCCTCCTGGACCCAAAAGAGATCAGGAAAATAATAAATTGATAGTATTGACAGGTTACTGGTGTTCACCTTTTTAAATGTTGTTTTTATGATGCCCCAAAAAGTTAAATGGTTCCCAATATGCCTGCTCCCCTCCCAAATGAAAATTTCTGGTTACATCGCTGGGTTAGACTGTAAAATGAAACCACCAGATATCCCAAATAATATCTAATTATACCAAGGTGTGACTTGAAGTTACAATTTGCAGCATTCTTGTCAACTTGCTTGATTTCCATATAGTTAAACTTCCAATATGTAAGGCCTTCACAACAGACAAAGCATGAAATGTTCCATTTTAACTATATTCTGTTAATTTTCATTAATCGTAAGTAATATACATATCATTCAACAATGGCCTGCATGCATTTGAATACGAGCGCCCAAGAAATCACCTGTTAATCTAATTTGAAGCCCCCACGCTGTGTAGTCATGATTCCCTCATTTTAACAGTCAGTGTGCATTTGTTCGGGGCTAAAATGGACACCTTTACAAAAATAACTGTAACCTTTGAATGCTTGATCATTTTACAATTTTAAAATTACTGTGACCGCTGATTAACATGCCATCTAACACAGAATTAACTTGGTAATTTCGTTAAGGTACTCATACAAAATCCCTCTTTGGTGTTGTACTTTTTTTCTGACTCACCCGTAGACTGGTTCCATTTCTCAAAACAGAAACTAGTCAAAGGCATTAAGTAATGATAAAATGGACGATGGGACTCCAGTTCCTTTAAATTGTCGGGGTTTCTCACCTATTACGAGTAGTGTGATAATACCATTTTTTAGTCTGAGAAGTTCGCCAGTTACTATGCAACGACGTCATACCAACCAAGATCTACAAAAATATTTTGAAAAATCCTGTCTGAGCCGGGTGATTTTCCCATTTGTTCTATTTCTTAGCGCCTTTAACAATTCTAAAACCTTTTTTTTGTGGTCCTCTAAGCTTTCCCACTTGTGAATCTTTTATCTTGGGGTATCAGAATTTGAAAAGATATATTGATATTTAACCGTTTCTTTCTCTTTTCTTCAGTTTCATGTTCGAATTACAGATGTTTTAAAATCTCTTGCCTCTGTAAGAATTTCTTTGTATTGTTAAAATCATTTTTTCTGTCATATTTTAATTTTGTTAATATGTTTTTGTTGACAAAGTTCCTTTTCTCCATATTTGGGAAAAAAACAGAAAATACTTGGATGGTTTTTCACCATGCTCAAACCACCGTGACTTTGATCTCATGAAAACTCCGTTCATTTTATTTTACGCAATTCTCATATCGGCTTTGTTTAGTTTGCCAACTGATCACTTAAAGGGTGCAGTTCCGATTTATGTGTATTGTATTCTCGACGTATATGAAGCCTGGGCACGTGCACATACACCCATCAATCCCGTGGGAAACGAACGTGCGGCTTTTTGATGGTAGCAAGACGCCAACTACACGCATGTTTCATACCCTATTCAATACTGTGCTAATAATGGATGGTTAACACACTAAACCTAAAACGGCGTTTGTTTTGCTTTGTCTTGGAATGAAATGGATTTAAGGCTCAATTTTTATACGCAATGAGAAAAATACGGCCTTTCATGCTTATACACATCGATACTACTGGGTAATCAGGGGGGTCCCAAACTATCGGAACATGCACCTTTAAATATGGTCCCCTGAAGATTATCTTAGCAATAATCTTTAATTTCAGACTGGCTCAGACTTCCAATTCACTTTCCAATCTTTCCTTTTTTTGTTTGTAGAAGCACCATAAAAATCGTTTTGGGGGTCTTAATTTCCACTAAAATCATTTCAATACTTGATCACTTATGATAAATCGAATATCTTTGGGATGAACTAACCCAGTTGAGTTCTGCAGTATGGTGTTGCTGCATAGTATCCGACAACTTCTTTAATATAGTTTTCTTTTTTCTTTACTAAAAAATTACGAATCTACCTTTTTTAAATAGAGAATTGTTGAACTTCCAGTAGCCTGGCCATGCTCAATATCACTAAAGTCTAAGCATATGTCTACTAAAGAGTGATCCGTGCGCTAACCTGAAAAGAATCACACTTGCTGACATTTGCATTCAGTTCTGATGAAATAAAAAATCGAGACGTCCTGTTTTTGAGGCATCGTGTCCAGCCACCATGTGTACTGATTGTCAAATTCATTAATAACATCGTACATGTTGTTGTAGAACTCTGGTTTATCTAAATTAGGACCATAAATATTAACCAGTGTCATATTAATCAGTTTTTCTAGGTCTATAGCTATCATATTTCCCTCATATCACATCTTCGTCTGTTTGCCTTTGTATTCAAAATTTGTTGTTAAACAATATGACTACTCCCCTGGCATTGCTTTTGTAAGAACTAAAATAACAGTCGAGACCTCATTCAGCACGTATCTTAGGTCAATTCTTATCAAGAATGTTTGCAAACACATCTCTTCGCTTCATTGTAGTAGCCAAGCGGCTATCGATATTGCCTTTTTGTTATCACTTGACATTAGATAGGACCCCTTACTTAAAGGGGGACATGGCCGATTTAAATTGATATGAAGTTTTCATCTTGATATATGGCCTTTACCCAAAAACTCCACACCCCATCTAAAATTTTTGCGCCAATATTTCAATCCATTGGGATGCAAAGCTAAAAAAAAATGATTTTGTAAGCGGCCCATCGAGTACTGTGTAGAAATTTAATATTGGTCGACCCACAATTGGGCACTTTTCACCCATAACTTCCCAAACCAAACATCTTTGGGCTCTAAGGTTTCACAGGGTAAATGAAGAAAAATAGTAGTTTCTTCTGATACCAAAATATTGACCACTTCCGGTAAATCCTGGGGCTTCTGGGGACGAGGCTATTAGCGATCGGGCCATGCCCCTTTAAATCTGTACTTGAAGCCTGCTATTAAGTGTCAAAATGGTATTTCAATTATACCCGAATGATTGTCAGATTTATCTATCCACTGTATGTTTCACTTTGTTCATAGTGTTATACCAGTGCTATCCGAACTTTTCACACTAAAGGAAAATAACACTTGAATTTTGTCTCTCCTACCTCTGTGTAATTTATAATACCACACATAAATGCAGACAAACCAAAGAAACAAACATACCACCAAACCTAGATCAGATCGTAATATAAAACTAAACGAGAAAACAAAACAGATTTAAGATCATATAACTCTGAATTATATCACCGAAAGCCCTAAAAATAAGTTCCAAAAACTAAACATAAGGACGTGGTTTCCAGACGGCAGCGGCCAAAAAAATCCCCTATAAGATATGATATATGGACGAGGCAGCACTTGGCCACGACGACACCAAGGGAGGACACCATAATTAGCCAACAGCAAATTGTAAAAATCGATCTATGGTTTTACATTTTGCATTGCTATAAACTTTCTTGATTCTGTTGGGCGAGTCCGGGTGGGGGGGGGGTGGGGCACTGACTTGGAAAGAGGTCGTATTGCAGCTCTTTAGCCACACCCCTTTCGCGCTCTCCCGCAGTTCCCAATACCCCCCAGTTTTACGCATAATTCAGTTCTTAATGTCCCCTTTCAGAACTTTTGGCCTCAGAAGCTGAATTTTAGCCAAATTTCAGCTCCAAAGCCTGCAAATTTCTAAAAATTTCAGTTCCCAGCCCCTTACTTTCGGAGACAAAATCCGTTCACAAGCCCCCAATTCGGAAATCGGGGCCGCCCCTCCCTACCTGAAAAAAGTTTTGAGTGCCCGTCCCTGGGGGCGAGTTCCGATATTGAATAAGGCTTGACCGCCGCCATTCATGAAACTTTAATCATACAAATATATTTTAACAATGTCTCCTAGGAAACATACAACTCTTTCATATTATTTATACC
>JAMKCH010024397.1:0-20092 GCA_023653785.1 Ophioderma brevispina
TCTAACCTTTTTGAGTTGGGTACCGTGTGTAGTGCAGATAGGTTGATGATTCTCTTCCTCATTGACGGTCACGTATTCCATTCTGTCTCTTTGGCATTTAGATGTAGGCTGACTTTATCTGCAGCATTCTCAAATGATGCTTTGTAGTAGATCTTGTCCAGCACATAACACATCCCCTGTTAGAGCTGCGTAGTCAAGGTCTGTGAGATGCTGACTTTGGTGACGTCTAGAATGCTTGACCGCCTTTTCATTCTACTGTACTACCTATTACCCAGGCCATTACCAAATAACCCCCTTTTTAAAATGTTCACATACTCAATGACCCCAATTTTCTTCTTTCCTGCTATATCCACTTTTATCACAAGTTTGCATAAAATTATCCACTTTTAAAGAATTTGAACACCCAATTCAAAATGTTTGCAGTCTACGTGCACATTTTTAACAATTTTATAATTTCATGGCAGCAATTTTATAATTTCATGGCAATTTGAACTCTGGCAAAGAGGCACTTCCTATTTTTACTTCAGGTTTTAACATCATTGGCCCCCTTCTTAAAGTTTCATACTGGATGACCCCATTTTTATTCAGCTTGTGTACCGAATGACCCCGTATTTTTGGGTACATTTTATCTAAAAGGAGCTGGGAAAGGACCCGATTTTTCACCTGGCCGAGGCACATACACCCATCACTTCGCAAAGGGAGTGCTCCCCCAGCACTAGTTGACTCAATGCGTTTGATAAATACTCTTTGATAATAATTTGCTAAATAAAGATCTCCCAATTGCAGTCTGACAAATCATCTAGAATGCAAAATTAATTTTGGCGTGAAAATTGCGGCCATCTTGAATAATGACCATAAATTTCCACTTTTTCAATTGCAAGTGCTACACACCTTGCTACATGGCTACATAGCCATGTAAAACATGTTCAAATACTAACAGAAAAATGGAAAATCTTCCTAAACATGCATTTATGAGCTATATACCTTTGTCGAAATATGGGCGTATACGTCCACGTAAGATAAATGCAAATTAGCATGTCTTGCCAGGCTTCCCTTTCTCTACCTTTTTGATATGTTGTTTGGGAGATCTTTTACTGCTAGTTACAGCAAGAAAACCTTCTGTAGCAATTTTGTCCAGGTGTACCTAGTATTTTTCATAGATTGAGTGGACTAAAAACAAATAATCTAGCAAAAGTGGAAACATTATTTTTGGTTAGATTTTGGCCAAACCTAACCAAGAATAATGTTTCCACTTTCGCTAGATTGGTTATTTTGTCATGGAAGGGAAATAAAGTTTAGTCATGTGTGTGACATCCCGAAGAATGGCCCAGAGACGGATCATGATTATTCGGAAAATAGCGAATGATAAATAGGACAGTTTCCAAATGACGTCGCTTTGGTTCAAAAACATAATCGCGTACATGTACACGCGCTCGATTTTTTTTTTTTTTTTTTTTTTCCCAATTGCAGTCTGACAAATCATCTAGAATGCAAAATTAATTTTGGCGTGAAAATTGCGGCCATCTTGAATAATGACCATAAATTTCCACTTTTTCAATTGCAAGTGCTACACACCTTGCTACATGGCTACATAGCCATGTAAAACATGTTCAAATACTAACAGAAAAATGGAAAATCTTCCTAAACATGCATTTATGAGCTATACCTATGTCGAAATATGGGCGTATACGTCCACGTAAGATAAATGCAAATTAGCATGTCTTGCCAGGCTTCCCTTTCTCTACCTTTTTGATATGTTGTTTGGGAGATCTTTTACTGCTAGTTACAGCAAGAAAACCTTCTGTAGCAATTTTGTCCAGGTGTACCTAGTATTTTTCATAGATTGAGTGGACTAAAAACAAATAATCTAGCAAAAGTGGAAACATTATTTTTGGTTAGATTTTGTCCAAACCTAACCAAGAATAATGTTTCCACTTTTGCTAGATTGGTTATTTTGTCATGGAAGGGAAATAAAGTTTAGTCATGTGTGTGACATCCCGAAGAATGGCCCAGAGACGGATCATGATTATTCGGAAAATAGCGAGCGATAAATAGGACAGATCGCGCTCGATCAACCACGTTTGGATTTTTTCCATGTGCTTGTACCACTGTGTTGATCGCCCTCCATGCACCACCAAGTTTCCTGTGTAACAAAATAAACATGCTCCCATCCCTGGCCCAGGTTTATGGAACTAGAAATTGCACGGGCCGCAGAGCTCGAGTCGTCTCCTACTAAATTAGTAACTAGTTCTATTGGGCAAGAGCTCCCAACTTTTAAGTACATGTGCTGACCCATCTTATAAGTTGTATGTTGCACTGCTGCTGCCTGATTGCTTGTACACAACCAACCATGACAAAGACACTTTTTGAACTGCTAAAATTACAACTTTTTTTCCAAGTAATATTTATTTTGGTTGTCACAAAAATGGGTCACATGGGAGAGTCATGAATTTTATCATTATCAATGTTTTGCATTTTTTATGTCCAATCATGATTTGCCCTCTTTTCCACAGTGACTGAGTAATTATTGCAGATTGTGGAGCACAAACATTCTCAAAGTAGTTTTGAATTACAAAGTGATGCTTCATTTTCTTTTTTTAAATCAAACAGAAGTTAGATATAGGCAATGCAAGCAGGAGTGTATGGCCTGTGGAGAATGGGATTATCATCCTTACATGATTTGACTTGCAGTATAAGTCTGTATTGCTCTTATGTTGTACTGTGATATTAAAGTGCTACCAGTTTTCAATATGTCTTGCCAGCCATCAACCAGAAGACATGGTATAGTTCTAGGCTGTATACTGATCACTCGCCATGCTTTCACAGACTAAACTGATTAGTAAATGTACTTCTAATGTGGCACAGTGGTAGAACATGACTAGGTTATGTGCTGTATACTTTTGGACAGGTTGTGAATATTAATGAACTCATTTGCATATATTCAGTGAAATGTGATTAAACCACAGCTGTGGGCCATTTTAATATTCCACCGCACCGCATAATTCTTGTTGCAGTTGGTGTTGTGGCGGCCTTTATAAGCCACTGTATTACTGTCTGATCTATCCAACAAAATAAAAATGGGGCACTGTTCAATACGTCTTGGACAAAGTTCAACATTTCTTATACAAATGACCAATATGGCTCATATCCTTAATTTTTCTTTTAGTATTGATTTATGAAGCATAATTCCTTCAAAGTAGTCTAGCTATAGGTGATATACATGTCTTGAAATAACATTCCCCAATCTGAATTAGCCTGTTTGTACTGGTATAAGGCAATTTCTCATCAAGCGTTTAATCATTTCGCAACTTTCGTGACTTTTTGGGACTTATATGCAAATTTTGTGAAGTTTTAATGGCTTTAATCTTTCAGTTATTTAAGAGCAAATTCTGAGGACATTTTGATTCAGTAATAAATGTTCAATTTTTTCCACTTTCAGCTACTCTTTACGAAGCAAAATAAGTAGGTTCTTGCAGCTTCATATCTGCAATTAGTTTTCTAAAGTTTTACTTACCTCAACTGATCATTTGAAAAACAGTGACAGTGCAGGAAGGCCTTGTGAGGCTCTTGAGCTTCCTCAATGTCTAAATGTTTACTTTCTCAGTTCTTTGTGTAGTACTTGACAAGGTCATAATAAACTCAAATTTGGGTTATGGCCAGAGGAGGGGTGCCTGAGTTTGAATCACACCACAGTCGATAAGTGGACAGTTCAAAAGAAAATGTCATTTTTGTTTTGTTATTATCTTCAGCTAAACTTAATTTTAACAAAATGTTCTCAAGTTAATTGCTAATTTTTGCACATTGGGGACTGAGAGTGTGATTTAGGGATAGGATAATGATATAGGGTTAGGACTCTGGTTAAGGTTGTTTACATACATGTAAGACCCCAAAAAGGTAAAAAAAATATATCAATAGATCTTAAATTTGTTTTGGCATGTGCCTGTCCCAAGAGAAGGGGCTCTCTCATAATTGGATTTCCTTTTTTCCAGCCTCTCTGCCACTCCTGAGATCACATTTATATCTTGCCTTAAGTTCTAAAGCTCTACATTGTAAGTTAAAAGACCTTTTTGTTTTTGTTTGTTTTGTTTTTTTTTTGGTGTTTTTCATTTGTTAGCCTATAATATATAGGCTGTTGTCATCACATCACCAATTAGAGTAGGAAACCCAATTGTCTCATTAACTAGTCTCTCATGTCTTGTCCAATTCTTTTGAAACTTGGGCAGGTAATGCAAGTAATGACATTTCTTTTGAAAAGTTATGTTGTGGATTTAGACAATTCTGAGCCGATGTTGTCGTTTTGGTTGAGGGGGGCATTTTGTTTGGTCCCTTTTGTTTTTTGGGCATGAATTGTGTTTGGTATGCAAAGATTATGCTGAATTGTATGTAATATAAATTTTGGTTTGGCACTTCCCATACTTGGTTTCATTTCAACTTTTATGCTCTCAGGAATAGGCAGTGGTGAAATGTTTGGTCAAGTCATTTTTTTCATCGTCTTGTTAGGAACTCAAGTTGTGGAGATATTACTCTTGAGAACAATACTTTTGTCAGAATACCTTTTCATCAACAAAGTGACAAAACATATTTGTTTGTTTTGAAACATTATATCAAAATGTTTGAATACTCGGTATATAGTATTTGTCACAAAAACTATGATCAGCATGCGGGCGGGAACGGATAATAGAGGGGTGTAGGTAGGCCCTGGCCTTATGCCTTTTAATTATGCTCTTCTTTAATGTGCATATTAAATAGTGTAAAAACAAATGACTAAATAGTTATGTCTTTTCACACTACAGTTTATTGTCATATCAAATAAGGACCTAATGTCTACTACCTATTTCATTTTACACTTGATCTTGGAAAGTTTGTATTGCGAATTGTGGAACTGTTTTTTTAGTTATGTTAAAACCCCAACCTTACTTTGTCCTGGCATGGTACTCTTGAAGTGTTAACAGAAATTAAAAGAATAACAAGTAAAACAGATTTTGAACACAGAAATAAAACAAAAATTAAATTATAGTACATCACCCTATAAGTACTTTGTGGGACATCAATCAACATGTTTAGAGGAAATGTATTATATTGAGAGCTGTTATCAAACATGATCAAAGTATTGGGCGGGTTCTTATTTTCCCGTTCTGTAGCGATGCATTGTTTGAAAAAATCAGTAAAATAAAGGCATCTTATAACTGCCAATGCTTCCTCAAGGCCTCAAAGCTATTACATAAAATAATTTATCTCAACAGTCAAAATGTAGATATTGTAGGCCTACCCCACAAGTACATAACTTTTTTTTTAAATCAAATTGCAAGTTTTTGTTTTTTATTGTGAAGACCTGTTTTCATAAAAAGTTCACCAGAAAGTTTTAAAATTTTTGTAAAGATGGTTATTTTCAATTCATTTGACCTAAATATAACAGGCATTAGGCCTACATAGATAACTACATTATCAGGCTAATTATCTTATTAGCCAGTTTCATTTGTTTGCTTTTTTATTTTATGGAAAGTCTTTTCCATAATCAAAAGAAGGATTTTACTGCACTTCCATTCTACTTTCTCCACATTTACCAAAGTATACGAACTAAAAATATGTTTTTGCTTGCAAACCAGATAAACTTTATATAAGCTAGAATGTGTCCTTGTATAGCCAGGCTCTGACCCTAGGGGTATTTAAATCATTAGCAGTGTCTATTAAGTGCAACTTAAACGGCACTATCAGTGGATTTGCTAAATCAAAAAATCATCAAAAATCAAATTTTTGCATGTCCGTACAAGGTATAGTTAATCCTAAGACATCACCCCCTGCAAATGATACGCCCAAAAGCAACCTAACATGCTAAAAATCGTATATTTTAGTCATTGGTGTCCGTTCGGCACTTACTAATTACCGTATTGAATGAAGATTGTATCATTGAAAACTACCGTTTTAATCGTTTTACAGTCAATTCTTCAGTTGGAAAAGTGGTAACATATGAGAATTCTACAGCTTAGTCGTCACTTTTATAGCTATTTCTTTCTGCAATTTTCAAATATTTTGACTCTTCAGATAAATCGCTGATAGTGTCTTTAATGTGGCATAAGCAACATTGTTTGGCTCCCTTTAAAAACCTTGCACTGTGTTGCCTGTGAAACATCCCAAATTCTCTTACTCCAACCAGTCTAAGTTGGCCTTACAAACCCACTCTATCTCAGAGGGTGTTTTGAGTTCATCCCACAATGCACCAGTTTGGGACATTCACCTCCAATAATGTCATGTGACGCCAGCAAGTGGAAATTCCCAAAAAATCCCATTCTTAAAGGAACCTGTCATTATGCAAGTATTATGGCGCTTTCATGTTCCTTCTCTGTATTTTAATAAAGTGATCACCTTTTCCAGTTTGATATCAAAACAAATGTAATTATTGTGCAATTTTTAATTGAAATAAATAATATAAGGTACTTTAAAGGATGATTTTGTTTGTCCTTTGAATGGCATCATATTATAGGCTACTTCATCATTGATGCTCTTTTTTTTTTGTTTTTTTTTGGTTTTTTTTTTTTTGTTTTGTTTTTGTTTTTTGTTTTTTTTTACTTGCAATACTTGCCTTTTGTCTCCAGCCTTCCATCCCTCCCATTCTTAAAATTAGCAAATTTTTCAAACTGCAATCTTTTGGAAAAATTTAAAAATTTTTCAAAGAAATTTTTCTTTTTTTAATTTAAATTTTTTAAAACTTTTAGCAGGCTAAAAACCTACATAGCCAAAGGCCTCGCTCGGCTCAGCTCCAATAATTTTTGGTGAGGGTGCTGGAAGTATTTTTCAGCCTCCCTAATAATTGAAGGTGAATTGATGTAAACAGGCGCGTAGCCCAGCCCGGTGTTTCCGAGGGGGCAATTTACCCGTAGGTGCAACAAATTCCCAGATCACAATCAAAAATTTCCCGGTCGCAGGTCAAAAGAATCCAAAAAGGGGGCTGATTTAACATGAATCTCCTTGTTTTATTTCCCTGATTTTCCATGTCAGATTTTTTTCAGAGGGGCACTCTGCCCCCTTTTCCCCCACCTGGCTACGCACTGATGTAAAAGTAAAACAAAATTGTTTTTCAGGATATGAAGCTAACAAATAAATAAAATAATGGTTTTCACCAAGTTTTATATTTTAAAGCCAACAGCTTCAAGGGGCTTCACCCACTTAAAACCCCACACAAGGGGCTCTGCTCATCCCCTTGGCCACCATTCAGGTTTGACAGAACTTTGACTGGGTCTTAGGCCCCCCCCCCCCCCCCTTTGAAAATTTCCTTAGCCTATGATAGCTATCTCAAAATAAATTAAACTCTTTTAAATCTCTAGGCATAGTCATAATTATTTGGAATCAGTGAACTCCTCCTTGTGTTTGTTTTTCATCCTCATATTTTTTAAACGCAAGGCTAAAACTTTGACACGTAACTCAAGAACAAGTCATGGCCCCAATTTTGTTTGTTACTAAATTTCCCATGTCCTGGCCACTAAATAGAACCACCAACTCCAAACCCATTTTCCTCCCTAACTCCACCATCCATAACATTCACCTTCTACCAAGCTGTTGATTTACACGCTACATGATAATACTCACATCATGATTTTTTTCAATCCTAACTTGTAAAAAAAATCCATTTGAATGCAATCCTGGCATGAAAACGCCTTTGGGGTTAAAAACCGCTCTCATTCTTCTGTTACATTTTGGGGCCCTGGAGCATGAGGGGAAGCTTTTTAGTCAAAACACATCGTAAGAGATCAGTGCGTGAAATGTTGACTTGAAACAACAATAAGTTTCAAGTGGTGTCAGAACATAATCCCTTTGTATGTTAAACACTTGTAATGTTCAGGGGTCAAAATGTTGAGACTTTTATAACACAATTAAATTGAGCCCTTGCTTAATGTACCTTACTGCACTATAGATTCCGATTACTCTGTGACTTTATGGCTTGTGCTGGTTAGAGAATAAGTGCAAGTTCCAAGATCAAGTCTTTTAAAAAATCTTGTGGGGGTCCACCTCACAAACCTGGCTAAGTACTTCTTATTTTATGTTTCATGTACTTGTAAGCCCGAGTTAAAGTGAATGCTTGAAGTTGCTAAAGTTGGTCCATTTGGGAAAGATGTATTTTTGCTCCTTTAATGTGGCATTAAAAATGATTTATTTTTCCAATATTCTACTTGAAAAGCTTTTGAAAAGGGTGTTTGATTTTTAAATGGCTATATATAGGGAGACTTGGGGCTATTGTGGCCCCGGGGCTAATGTGCCCCCCCATACAAAATTTTTATCACTTCTGCTTAAAAAAAAAGAAAAAAAAACAAATTTGTGGAGTTCAGAGTTGCAGATCTTAATGTAATGTGAGAGGTACATCCTTCACCAATGCACAGAACAAACCACACTTCTATCTTCTACAGCACAAGGCAATGGAGCTTATTGCCTCAACAGCCGGCCCAAACAACCTGCACAAAGTTTCATGTCCACTTTGAAAACGGGAGTCTGGTATCAACCTAATACATTTCTTTTTCTTTTTCATTTTCTTTTGTGAGTTAGTGGAACAAGGACTAGCATATCATACTAAATAATTTTAATATTATTTATTTTTTTTCAAGGAAGGAAACAATTAGGAATGTCAACACGTCGGGGCTATTTTGGCCCCCAATAGAAATTTGTGTAACAAAATGTGTTTAAAACAATGTAGTACTAGATAGAGTGTGCGGTAGCTTTATTAAAGTAAGTTTCAATGCATTTTAGCTTATCCTCACAATCACAATGGAACGTTTCCTAATTTGCTTGCCTCCTTTTCCTATTTTCGGAAAGGATCTTCCCGGACCTTCTCAGTGAACACTACATGTCCAATTCCACTACCATCATGGTACGAAAACCAAAGTCAGATAAATATCTCCGCTATACAGTAGAAGAAGACTGTTGAATGCTTGTCCAAGCATTCAAAGAAAGGGGAAGAATAGGTGCTCAAAAAAGCTTGCAAGACTTTTGGGGTAAGAGTTTGGCTCTTCAGAAGTGCATTCAAGGTTACTCATGAGGAAGCTTGTGGTGGTGGCCATCCTACTGCGTTACCAAAAGCTTTTTGTAGAGGATGACATGGCTAGGTGCCTTAAAGTTTAGTAGCAAACTTGGGCCTAGGTTTTACTAGTAAGAACTACTTACTGGATTCTGTGGCAATTATGTAAAGACTTGGCAAGATTCAGACTTTCCATTTTTTGATGGCAGACCAAAATGTGGTGTATTATGCAACCATACACACCTTCGTACAAATCAAGATGGGAGTCAATATTTGGCCAAATTATCATAACATATACTTCCACTGAATTGTTTTGACTTTTTTTGAACAGATTACTGACAATTAACTTCTTGAATTAAGAAGTAAAAGTAAGTAAAATTTGTACTTTAAACAATATATTATTTGGTAGGAGGGGGGGGCCACAATTAGCCTCCGATTTATATCGGCGCTATTGTGGCCCTGTGACAAAATCGTTATATTATGCTAATTAATATGCAAATTGGAGCAATTAATGTAAACTTATTTTTTTGGATATTGTAGACTACTATAAACCTAGCTATAGATAGGAAAGAAAGTATTCCACTGCTATTAATTAATGGAAATATTAACGAAGTGTGAAAAAGGGGGCCAACAATAGCCCCATTTCCCCTATTGCCTTAGTTAATTTAGTTTCAAGTTGACTTGGCCAATGCTTTGGTTGAACTCAAACTCTATAAAAGTAGTAACAAAAAACCATTTTTTTTTTGATTTTATTTATAATTTTCTTGTAGACTGTGTCACATATCAGTGTTTACGAACACAGCTTATACCATTAGTTAGCTTAATGACAACTGCTGCATACAATCCTTCCTATGTTGCATCATGGTTGAATTTTTATAGCATCATGCCCCAGTTATTGATTGCTCTATAATGTTCATTTTTTATGCCTGCCAATGCTTGCCCCAACTGTGTCAGGGGTGATATGGTCTGTAAGATCCAGATTTCAGCAAATCTAATTCCTTTACAACATGCATGTTACATTTTCTTCTGTGAACCCCCCAGTTCAAATACAAGTTAGCATGAGCTTTTATAGGGGAAAGAGCTTTTAAAAAGTGCATGTACTTTTTTAGTTAGTTGAACCAAGTTTCAAATCTGGTTTTGTCCCCGCTAACGGGGTTGGCGCATGTTAAGCATAATTTGGTAGGGTGTTTTGTTGTACATCACTTTGGGAACTCTGTGAAACTTGCTGATCCTTCGGTCTGCAATATAGTTGTGCAGTACATCCAGAAAGATCAAAGGTTACTACCAAATTGGTAGGACACTTTGCCTCACTTAAATGAACGCTTCTCCTCCCCTCCCTCGATTGATGTTTATCAATGGAACCGCAATGATTGAATGTCCCTACATTGTGTATCCCAATATGATTAGTGGAGGCAGGGGATGGATTTGAAGAATTATAATAGGCAACCAGAACTTAAGTTTTCCTTTAAAAAAATTCAAATTTTCTTCACTTGTCATAACTATTGGGAAAGTGTCCCAAACTAATTTCTGCCCTGAAGATTGAAGCTTGTGAAGAATATGTTAATGGTGGTCGCTTTCTTTATGTACTATAAATTAAAGCAATAACAAGGTTCAGATAGATTTTGGTGTGGGGTGGCGCCAGTTTTCTAATACTGCAATCGGTTTGTGCACAGGATGGTATCCATTGTCATAGGTAACTTGATAATACATGATCCATTCATGTTTAAACTGAGTGGAGTCAGTCAGCAAAATTGAGATATCATCAACTAAATGGTTCTCTTGGTGCACAATATCTCCATCTCATAGTGACAGTTGTGTTACATGTGTGCAGTTTGTTCTGTTACTCTTTTAGCTTCTATTGCTTTAAAGGTGCACTTCGTGATCTTAGCACCTAATTTTTGGGTTGGCTGGAAGGCAGGAAGACACATAGGGATCACTTTGTCCACTGTTGATGTCTGTTGTTGTTGATGTCTGTTGTTGTTGATGCATGTTGTCGTTAAACAGTGTTTAACATTTGCCTGTAATATCCACATCATCGCTTTGGATTAAAAAAAACCAAACTTGAGTCATAAGGTGTACAACATGGGAGACTCATTTGTTTGATGAGGTTAAGGCTCACATACCAAGGTCAAAGGTCTGTGAGGTCAAGTTGTAAGATAGGCTGAAAATGTAAAATTGGACCTCATTTGAAAAGTTGACAGTTTCACTTGGAAGGCAAACTTGTTTATATGGAGTTTGACCATGCAAACACTTCATTTGTTTATGAGTCAAAAGTCACATATCAAGGTTCAAGGTCATGTGAGTCCCTATCATTGTCCAAACTGCAACAGCAGGCAACACAAGTGGTCCGAGGATGGATGTATTTTTGTTTATGGTTCACGAATAATCCTTGAGAAAGAGGCATTTCCATATTTCAGTTCATCTGATGGTGGGATTTTTGATGTTATGACAAATATTGTATCAATGTCCCCATAGGCCCACTGTGTAATTTTTTTGTCTGTTTTACAGACCGAAATACACATTACTTCAAGGTGCGTTTCCGGGGGTCGTCTTTGGGACCCCCCCCTGATTTACCCCGGAATGTCTATATGTCGTATCAATATGCCCATAAAGGGCTACCGTAATGCTTACTATCCCGGATGTGAAGTACATTAAAGATCTAGAGTCGTTACAGTTAACATGGAGTCCTGTCATAGTTTGCATGGTGACAGCTGCGGGATAATTCTATTTTCCCCTAACCCATACCAGGAGACACCTAGGAAATCATTTTTCCAACGATAACACCTTGAGCACATTCTGGCGAAGGAAGAAGCTCACGGACATTATCGCAAAGGCCACTCCAAGACAAGTAAAATAATCGAGGTACCGAACTGCTACCCCATTGCGTTACTCCGTTGCAATAATACCGCAAGTAGGCACAAGGTCGCGGTCACGACTACTTGACTGCTCGGGTGAAACGGCTAAAACATAAACAAAAAGCCGTTATTTACCCCCGATTTACCACTGATTGTTGTATTTCATATAACTATTATATATTGGCGAAACAATACTAACTGAGGTCTGGTTTAGCGGTGGTGTGAAGCATAAACTGTAGGGACACGTACACCTTCCGATCAGGTTCCAGTTAGTCTTTGTGTATGGTGTGTACAAAGGTTTTCAGAATCTTGCCCCGTAACCCCCACGAAGACGCGGAGCGGGAAAAAAAAAACTAACGGAATACGAAGCGCCAGCAGATTTTCAATTCAATGTATTCAATTGTGCCAACAGTTTTTCTGTGGTTTATCCCGAGTTTGCAGTGAAATGCCAAACTTAGAAACTGATTATAGTGAGAAGAAAAAACCGGAAGATCAAAAGGCGCCACATGGATCAAGTAATTTGGCCTTAAAGTGCCAACATCCTTGTTTCGTTTGGTCCCCAGCTACTGATGCCGACCCTTATGAAGAGACTTAAGCCGAGGGTTTATCACAGAAGACCAAGAGCGCCCCCAGGAGAGCGCCACTAACTAGAACTTGCCCAAGAAACTTCTTGAGTGCCAATATTAGGAGGAGGAAAATTACCTGCGAGCAAATTCTGTGAAACTCTTAAAATTTTTTGAGTATAGGTCATGTTGGCTTAAATAAATATGTGACTGATATTTTTACTAATTTTTG
Source organism: Ophioderma brevispina (assembly GCA_023653785.1). Taxonomy (NCBI): domain Eukaryota; kingdom Metazoa; phylum Echinodermata; class Ophiuroidea; order Amphilepidida; family Ophiodermatidae; genus Ophioderma; species Ophioderma brevispina. The sequence goes on from JAMKCH010024397.1 coordinate 12,655, forward strand.
CAGTAAAATTACTGATTTGCTTATATCATTGGCAAGTTAAAATACCAATTTTTAAATCCACAGGGACATTGATACGCTTTTTTGTTTGAACCACAATACTGCAGTTTTACAGGAATATTGAAATAGCCAAAAACAATTCCAATTTCTTGCACACATATATGGTCTTTAAATAGGTGATCTGTTTATATTTTCAGTGATTAGAGAATTTTGCCTCCCCCACTCTAACCGGTTTCATTAAAAAATGGCCACCTACCAATTCCACAGCCCCACCCACCCCATGTCCCTTAAGGGTAATGTGGTGGAGAACTGGCGGGAGTTTGAGAATGCCTGGTCTACTATCTTGGTTGGCAACAGAATTACGCAAGAAACTGAAGAAGGCGGATGGAACAGACGAATACTGAAGGGATGGAGATTGTTGCGGCAAACTCCCCCCCCCCCCCCCCTTTTTTTGGCACTGGCAGGGGGGCTGACCTGGCAACGGGGTTTATGAATCCCTACCTGAACTAACAGCTGATGAACAAGAAGAAGCCGGCCCGGCAGGATAAATTGAACCACTGCGGAATCATTTTATCCCTCAACGCAATGTCTGTACATCGTTCATATTCAACTCAGCAGTACAAAAGCAAGATGAGCCAATTGATGACTAATATACTCCGTCTACGTCATCTAGCTGACTCTTGTGAGTTTGGAGATTTACGGGAGTCTCTTATATCCGCGATAGGATTGTCATTGGGACAATAGATGAAGGAGGACGTGAGCGCCTGCTAAGGGAACGCCCTGTCCCGAATCTGAATCGTGTTATTGAGTCCCTGAGGGCAGCTGAACTGTCCCGCACACATCGTCAAGCGATCACTGGGAAAAACGAGCCCAACTCAGTAGACACACGGACAGGCCCCAACATAATTAATAGTCCAATACACATCAACAATCCCAGGGACGACAAAGCCAGAAAGAAAACAACGTCTCGGGACCAGAAACGAGGTCAAGCAGGACACCAAGACAAGTCCACAAGCAAAAAAGTGCAAATTGGTGGGCAGGACAGCAGACCACGCAAGAAAGATTGTCTGCTAAGAGGCTACCTGCCACACATGGTTCTTAAAAAGGACACTATGATGCAAAGGTCTGCCAGTCATCAGAGGCTATGCATGAGGTCGACTATGAGGACGACAATTTCTCAGATAGCTTCCTGGGGGAAGTAAACACGACCTATCAAAACGTTCTGGTCCGCCGAGGTTACTAGTTAATGAAAACCAATACGGTTCAAACTTGACACAGGCTCCAAGGTAACAATCATCAAATGATGAATAACCATGTGGCTCCGCACACCAAAGGTTGGATGAGGTGACTTCGGAGTTTAAGGGACCAGGAGGTGTCCACCTATCACCTCACACCCCCTTAGAAGGACTGATACCCAGGCCCAACCAGCTAGGTAACAAGTGGCACTCTGAGACGGCCTAATGTTATGAAAAATCAGCAAAACCCGTTGCTCTCCAAGTCACTATAACAAGCCACTTCAGCTCCCTCTCTCCTGCTCCAGAAAGTCTACAATTTGACTCTGTAAAACCTACTTCAAAGCAAGTTTCAAGCTATTCAAGGGCCGGACAGTTGAAAGGATCCCTATGCCATTAGTATACATGATGATGCCACACACCGGTCTGCCTCTATACGGCAGAACTGTCCCACATCCCCTTATAAAACCAAAGTTCAAGGAGAAACTGGACTCAATGATCAAAGCGAGAAAGTGATTATCCCAGTCACAGCACCAACATAAATGGGTGTTCAGCATGGAGATTGCGTCCAAAAGCAACGGAGACATCAGAATTTGTGTTGATCTGACTCCATTGAACACAAGCAGTGAAGCGAGAAGTACACCACACCCGATGGCTACGGTTGATGAAAACTTGGCCAAGCTGCGAAGAAGCAGGAGTGTTTCACCAAACTCGATGCTAACTCAGGGTTCTGGCAAATAACCCTTGCAGAAGAGTCACGGCTTCTCACAACCTTTGTGACGCCCTTTGGCCGCTATTGCTTCAATCGCTTGCCATTTGGCATCAGTTCTGCACCGGAAATGTTTTTCAGAGATCTATGTTCTAGAAATCCTAGAAGGATGGAGGGTGTAGTCTGCCACATGGATGATATTTTGATCCATGGAGCCACACAAGAGGCGCAATGACAACAAAAGCCGAGAAGTTCTCACACGTCCTTCAGAATGCTGGAATACGCTCAATATAACAAGTGCGAGTTTTTCAAAGACGAGACCAAGTTCTTCTTTTGGGCCATATAATTTGTCCTCCTTCCTTCCTCCGAAGGCATCGAGGCCGATCCGAGAAAACCAAGGCAATTCATCATCATCAATTCCATAGCCAACAAATGTAACAGAGTTACAACGCTTCAATGGGATGGTCAAACCAGCTGGCCAAATTCATCCCTGATCTTGCTAAACTGAATGAGCCTCTTCGTCAGCTGCTGAGAAAGGGACAACAATGGCTCTGGGATCAACCACAACAACAGCATTTGAGGCCATAAGGAACAGCTCACATCAACACGACGTTCTTGCTCACTATGACACAAAACAGAAGTGCATTGTTGCTGCAGATGCTTGCCGTGACGGACTTGGAGCGGTCCTTCTTCAAGTTGACGATAACGGGAATCGCCGTCCGATCTCTTACGCATCACGCTCCCTCACTGAGACGGAGAAACGCTATGCTGTGATAGAGAAAGAGGCAACTTGGGCATGCACCTTGGGCATGCCGAGAAGTTCACTGATTACATTCTTGGCACAACATTCAGCCTTGAAACAGATCACCGACCTCCTTGTACCACTGTACAAGCACAGATATCTTGCCAAGCTACCTCCAAGAGTGCTCAGATTCCGCTTGCGGATGGCCTCATACAGTCCCTGAGGGTCAAGTATGTCCAAGGTATCCATCAGAACCGCGGATGCCCTATCCCTGAGCACCAGTGCGTGCGCCAACAATGGAGGATACCGAATTGCCTGAATAAGGTGGAGGAATAATGCGCAACAGAACTTTGAGATCCTTCCCCCGCATCAGAGCAAGCGTCTGATAGAGATCAGAGATGCCCAAGACAAGACTCAAATCTGCAAGACAGTAAGACAGTATTGCACAGAAGGATGGCCACTCATCATGCCCTAACAACCAATTCTTTCTTCGACCCTATTGGGAAAAGAAGCAACACATGACAGTACATAAGGGACTACTCCTGTACAACAACCTTTAGTGATACCGTCATCACTCCAGCTTGAATTCCTTGACCAGTTTGCATGAGGACACCTTGGGATAACTAAGTGCCAGTCTTCGAGCTAGAGATTCTGTCTGGTGGCCCCTCATCACTAAACAGATTGAGGCTACTGTCAACAATGGCCGGCTCTGTGCGCTGAACTCCGCCGCCCAGAGCGGCGTGAACCCCTCATTGCTCTATCCTTCCTTCCCGCACGAAGCGACCATGGTCACGTGTTGCATCTGACTATTTCCACCACCTTGACGGAAAGGACTACCTGCTTGTAGTCGATTACACAAGTCGATGGTTTGAAGTCAAAAAGATGCAGTCGACTCTACTTCAAAGTCACCAGTCCGAGCGATGTCAGAGATGTTTGCAAACCCATGGCATCCCTGAAATAGTGGTAACCACCCGACAACGGTCCCCAATATGGAACTCGGAGGAATTTCGCTCATTTGCAAAAGAATGGGGGTTTACCCATTTAACCTCTGCACCGAAGCATTCCCAAGGGAATGGGGAAAGCAGAACGAGCTGTACAAATAGCCAAGAATATCCTGAAGAAGAGTGAAAACCCATACTTAGGACTTCTAGCTTACGTCATCTTCTACTGCAAAATGGCTACACTCCCGAGCGAACTTCTGATGAGGAGAAAACTTCGCTCAAGACTACCAAACAAACCCAGGAACTTTGAGCCCAAGGAGATCAATACCAGACACTGCTGAAAAAGGAGAGACTTACAGAGCCAAATACTGTGCCAACCATGACAAACGCCACAGAGCTACTACACTACCTACCCTTGAAAGGGATACCTTGGTCTTCATAAGAGATCAGAACAAATACGGCCAGTCCCAAGTGTCGCTCTGCTACAAATCCCCGGTCTTACCAGGTCCTCACTGAGACTGTATCATCAATCCGCCGAAACCGAAGGTCGTGGTGAACACGATCGGGCGACTCAAGTTAGGTTCCGAGAATCCAGGAAACCCCCACCACTGAGCCCGACCTCCAGTCCCCGCTGGTCCAATCATCCAACCCCAGGGTCATGGTGTTGAACCTCTGCCCCAATTAAGCAGCCCAGTCCCACAGATACCACCTCCAGTGCTAGCCCCACTATCCGTAGGTCTGGTAGAAATCATTAACTTCAAACAAACCCAGACATGCTTTACTACTAAAGGAAGTTTATATAAAACTGAAGTGTTACCAGCTACAAGATACAGATTGATGGACTTTTGCCGAATGAACATTATGGCGGGTTAAAGAAGTCAATAAAACTGAGGGGGGATGTCGTAGGAGGTCCCGTATCATATGCCCATAAAGGGCTACCGTAATACTTACTATCCCGGATGTGAAGTACATTAAAGATCTAGAGAGAGTCTGTTACAGTTAACAAATGGAGTCCTGTCCTAGTTAGGAAGTAGTATCGATTTTTTGATAATCAGATGAAAGGCCGTTTTTTTTTTTAGTTTTCTCATTTCTCGCCTGAAATTTGAGCCCTCACTCCTTTCAATTCAATCATTTCATTCCCCAAATATAAACAAAAAACCGCCAGTTCAGTGGTTAACCATAATATTAGCACCAGTAATTGAATATGGCTTTGCAAAACAATGCATTTATTGCTCCTTACCACAAAACACAAGTTTGTTTCCCACGTACTTGATGGGGTGTATGTGCCAAGTGCCAGGCCCTCCTATCAAGTAGAGAACAAAAAACAATACAACATAATCGGAACAAGCACCTTTAACTTCTTTACAATTGCATGACGTAAGATGAGGCACACATACTATACTTAGGAGGGCCAACGTTTCAGATGATATAAAAATCTTTAAATCTTAACTTTTTAAATGTACAGTCGGGGATCGAGGCTGTGGGATCACAATGCCCCTGAAAGGACCCTTACAAGAGAACCAGACTTTTCTGATTCTGCCGGCTCCTCTCAGTCCTTATCAGGGAGTAAAAAAACTTGACCCTGGATTGGTTGTCCGCCATTTTGAATTTTCCAAATAACCATACATCACAAAACATATGTGGTATCACCGGAAAAGCCTATTTTCAGTTATCGTTTAATTTGCTGCAAAGATGATTTCAATCGGATAAGTATAGGCCGAGCAATTGTCTTTTGAATCAAGTAAACAGCTTTTACCCCTATCCCCGGATTCCCATTTGAATGCAAAACGCATCGAACAAGGCAAATGACTCCCCCAAATGATAAGGGTATTTTCTATGTGATGTGAATAAAAAGTGTTATTTTAAAGTGGTAAAAACCAGGATAATGTACTTCTATTTAACAAGAGGGCATCACGTAAACTGTGATTTGAATTTTGTGGGGTTATAGCCTCATATATATTTTCCTGCCTGCAGTCAATAATAAACCCCGATTTGTCTATTTTCTTCTTCCGGACACTGATTTGAATGCCATTCATTTGAATGCAAAATATCCGTGGACAGAACCGCAAACAAAACAAACTACTTACTTCAATGACTTGGTAGCTCGTTCTCTACCTAATGATCTTTGCAAGCAAATTAAAGATAATGAACGAAGCTTTCAGAATCTCCCACACATTTACTATTTGCTACTTATAAATTCCAAAATGGTGGACAACAATCAGGGTTAAGTTTTTTTTTTTTACTCCCCTGTAGTATTTTTTACTCTTTTGTCAATTCCTATCCAAATAAGAATCAAAGTATATCACTTTTTTTCTTCCTCAGTTTTCTCATACATGTACACATACCAAATATTTTTCACATAAGTGGAAGTGATTCTAGTATGGTCATTTCAGTAAGGTTGAATTTTTTTTAAAAAATCGGGACTCCTCCTCCCTTTTACGTTTAAGAAGCGAACCTCCAGTCCAGTAATTTGCCACACAGGCTGCAAATCAAATTAACAAACTCTTGGCAGAATACTTCTCTATACTGCGATTCACCTCTTGATGTTTGCATCCATCCACACACCAGAAATATCGCTACACGTCAATTCGCACAAAAGTACTTTGTGCCAATCAATAATTTTATGTACTGAAACACCTATTGAATTGTTACACAAACTGTGGTTTGAGTCAGTGTGAATTTCTACTTTGGCATTTGATGATCCCACCAAGTAATTTCCGATCTCGAACCTATTTGATATTTTTTAATCTATAATGAAACAATTGACGTTTTTTGGCACAACGCATAAAGAAAAGATCAATAGCACGAAAACCTCGCCAATGTGTCACAATCCATGCTATACGTGTATTATCAAACAATTTTATTTTGTGAACAGAATTGGTTGGTACTTTCAAACCAATCTCTGTACCATGATGAAATTGAGCATTGCAAACTACCTGCCCTGCCGTTCAGAGAGTAGCCTAAAGCTCAAGAACTTTATCAGATTTGTATTTTTTTAAACTCGTTCAACCCAAAATTTCATGCTGTGAACAAAATACACTTTCATTAGAAATGTTGAACAATTATTTTGTGCCTTAATTTTGTTTTAAATTGGATCAATGCACATTATCCCATGCTAAAAGTATTATTCATTTACAGCATGAAATGTTGTTTGTAATCTGTGGCAGGAAGAATAAAGGAGTTAATCATGGGTTGGAATGACTAAGATCAAATGTGAGAAATATTAGGATCTATACAAACTTCAGGAATGTTTGTGGAAATAAGATGAGGACAAGGTGGTGTTGGGAAAAAGTTGCCAGATTTGAAAACATCAGTCTACCTACTGAGGGTGTTTTCAGCTGTAAGTACATGCGCATTTCCGGGGGGGGGACAAACCCCCCATTTAACAGAATTCGTCGGCAATATTTGACTTGTTATCAAAATTTGTTATTAATGTAAATTAGATGGAAGTTGAATAGTGAACGAATAAATATGTGTTGCTGATTTTGTCGGAAGATATTACTTTTCCGATTGCTAATATCAATTTATTTAACAATTTTGTAAGTGAATATTCCCCCCCTCATTTTTTGATCCGAGGGGGGGAAAAATGTGTGTTGCCACAAAACTGTCCATTTGCCGACACATTTCACAAAACTTTCTGGCTCGCTGCGCGCGGGGTTAATAACCTGTATTTACCCCCAGTAAGCACAGCGAAAAGATTCATGCAAAACTCACCCTAAGGTTTATGCCCAAAAACGGTCCGGGAAAACGGGTGGCTTGCCAGACTAGGCCTGCTTTCATCTTGGCTGTGCCACTCCCTACTGAAGTCTAGGTAATT
>JAMKCH010024398.1:0-19263 GCA_023653785.1 Ophioderma brevispina
CTTTCTTTTTAATAACATATCCAAAATTGATTACAGCTTTTCCGTATAAATTTTCAATATTTAGCGATTTCTTGGAGGTTTCGTAATTTCGCTTCTAAAATTATCGCCTGAAACCGGGAAAATGAATGTATTTGTTAGACAAAAAAATAAAAAACATGGGGAATAAAAAAATAATCTTAGATCAAATTTTGCTTTCATGAATGTCATGTCATTTTTTGTTTAATTAACGGGCTTACATTAGCGTAAGTACGGGTTACTAACGCCGGTACCCCCGAAATAGTGTCTTAGGCAACAAAATAGTCAAACGTGGCTCCAGACGCTTCACGTGCCATCTGCGCACTGCTTATACGCTTGCTATGTGTTAATAATGGCATTGGGTAAACATGCATGCGCGCGCACACACACATACCACACACAAAAAAAAACACACACACCACAGACACACAATATTTAAACAAGGGAGCATATTTAAGGTTTTGTAAGCTTCTACAAAACCTGTCAAAATCTGACCATGACCATTAACGGGAATAAACACGAATAATGTCCATTTGAATGATGAATCCAAGCAGCTTCTCGTAGGGTCATGATGAATCATCTCAAAAGCAACTGACATGTGGTATAAAACTATACACAATCTACACCAGGAATTATTCAGATCGAATTGTTCAATTCACTTGCCTCCACGTTTATTCAAATTCACATCGTGGCCCTAATGCCAAAATCTAATAAAATAACTCACATATATAAAACATCAATCCCTATTGTAATTTTAGTCAATCTAATATGAGAGTAAAACTTTTCAAAGGTCTTTTGTTTTCCTACAATATTTTGTAACCATACTGCTTTAAACCAGTTATTATTTTTTTTAATATCACATCATTTAACTTTAACCTTTACCTGTGTTTTTCAGTCGTTTCATTTTCTGTCTTTTCTTCTGCAATTCTTCTTTAATGATTTGTTTTTTCATTAATGCCTGTAAAATATAAAATATAATGTGAACGTACGAGAATATATGAACCAATGCTATCAAACAACTTGTCCTCGTCCGTTATCATATAGAAAAAGTTAAAGTAATCTTTACTTGCACTTGATCTCCAATTCTTGATGTTTTTGATTAGATATGAACAATTCAAATTGGTTGGGTGCAATATTCAATTTTTCGTGTTAAACCAGTGACGAGGTCCGAATTTGGATTGCCGGAAGGCTGCTCTACGAATGATTTTTTCTCGGTAATACTAATCCCTACCTGCATCCTCTCTGCTTTTGCTCTTTTGATTCATCTTGAAAGGATTTCTTTTCAGTCTTTTCAGTGAGTATCCTATATTAAGGTAGCAAATTAGAAATACATAACAAAACCATATGTAAATATTATCATTTGTAGCTCGATAATATAGAAACACCTCATCGTAGTTAGAAGAGGCCACACATACAAGTTGATAACTTAGTCTACAGTAATTCCCTACCACGCGTCCTCTACATATTTTGTCTACATAGGAAAACATTCATCATAATTAAGTGCACTATTCTACTTGAAGCTGACACCACCCTGTGGAAAACATTTTCTCAAAATGTGGCAGTAATGTCGCAAATCCTTGGCTAAGAAGTGAAACTTACAAGAAAAATAAGATTAGTTAGCTACTCCCTTTTACAAAATGTAAACACCCCAATCTGTGGATGAGTGCAGTAAGGGTGCATTTCATTATGCCTGAAATGTTTTCCATGCCACTATGTCCGGTATGTCGCTTTAATAAAACCGAGTCTTTGTACAAAGACTACCCGATCGAAGCTAATGTACTACGTCCATAAGAATTTCCCGTATAAACAGCGCGAAAGGTTTTGCAAGATTCGAACACGCTACCAAACACCTGACTGGGAAAATTGCAAGAGTTCCATGGTTCTTTTGCCCATGTCAAATGACCCATGTATAACAAAACAAAAAAAAAAAAGTGGATTCTGGGGTCCCATTTCGCGAAACCTCTGCGTTATCCTATGTACAATGTATGTACTAGCTCAGTTTATATCATGCTGACATATGCACATAGATTTAAGACTGAGTTTCGCAATCTATAGCTCTTACACAAATAAATCTCACAGAATTGATTCCACTGAGATAGAACCGTGATCCTTGCTCCCAGACAGCTTGCTAACCATTACATCCTTCAGTTTCTCAAATATCGTCTTGGTTTGCCCCCTTGCTGGAGGCAACACCAATGCACAAACAAGGACCTGTGGAATTCCAGTGAAGCGCCTGATGTTGTAACCATCTCTGGCTGGATCAATATTTGGACCACAGTGTGTTTGGACCCCGATAAGAAGAAGAAGACTTTCTCAAATGTAATGGATTTTAATATTTAGAATTCTCAAGGGAAAGAGCCCACCCAACAGTTGCGGACAGTGTGTGGGGGGGGGGGGGGGGAGTTAAGGTGTTTATCAATTTTTATAAAAATAAGGAATCATATATTCTTACCCCTAAATTAAGCATTTCCTCACGATGTTCCTATTAGGTTACGGAACCGTGAGACTAGTCTAGACATATCAAGACAAGATAATCAAGACCATAACTATACCTCTTTTGCAGTGTTGCATTGTCTCCTTTGCTTTTGCAAGCTCTTCATCTGTCTTTAGCAGAAACATGAAACAAAAATAGTCAAAAATTAAGAAATCCCTTGTTGTAATGAATGTTTAGTGAACACAACACGACTACACAAAGACATTTACTATGTAGGGGATGATAATGGTTTAAGCGCTGTCATTTTCTTGGGCAGAGGGTCCCAAATATACTGGGGGTCATATTTTTTTTTGGGATATAAACCCAGAGGGATCATATTAAATATTACGCCATTGAATCCATGGGGCACAAAATCACATCCAGATAATAAGATACCTGAGCGCTCCTCCAAAAGGCACTCAAACATGCTAAATCCCTGGAGCTTCCGGGGACCCCCGGACCACACCTCGTGATGAACGTGTTACGACGCCGGGCGATCGGGGGTGACACTTTAACTTTAACATCTTTGCCCCGGGTTCACATCCACTAGCTCCCCTTGCAGTCTCTCTCTTTCTGGGTATTCAATGCTTACATGTATTCACTATTTATAAAATGATTACATAGCCTACAAACATGCCAGAGGGACTCTTCCACTGCTTGTCTCAGTCTTTTTGGGATGGCCATAGCTTTATAGTATCCTCCATTTTTGGGATTAAAACAATATAAGTTTCCTTTAATTCTTTTATGTAACTAGAGAAGAGGATTTTTTCACGGGAAAAGTTCTGCTTATTTGTTATATATTGTTCAGAGATGAGAGGTCAAAATTCCTTCCCCAAATCCCTAATGTTAAAGAAAATGATTCAAAGTTTGGTTTATGCTTTGAGATCATTCTTAATTTGCAAAATAGGTAATTCCATGAAGTCATTATGTAATATTAGCAATGCATAGTTGATAATCATTTGTGTGATCCAATTGGACCGTGTTAGGCTATGTTTATGCATGATTTGTTGTCATCATCATCTTTCGGCTGCCGAGTCGGCAGACTACAACTTCTTCCAATACTGACAATACTGACAATATGACAATATTTGTATTTGTCTTGTAATTTTTAAGTAAGGTTTGTATGCTTGTACTTTGGCACCATCATTTGTTCCAAATAAATATCAAATTTTTGCTTGCAAGAATGGCACAAATGGTCAAAAACACTTGATTTTGGAGATTGCTTAACGTTATAAATAGCTCTCAGTTAATGGACGTCATATGTGTTATATTGTTTAAAACTTGATATGTTTGTACTTTTTCGAAGAAATGAGACATGTAGCTACAAACTGACACGATGTTGGTCCCTTAATTACGAAAAATCTGGGGACCACCCCCCCCCCCCCGGGCCGTTTGGGGGACTCGTCTGGCATCAAAACCGTGGTTGACAAGGGTTAATTGGCCAGTTTTCAGATTGCCACGAATTACTCCTGCAGAGATGGTGGATGGTCTCAGTACCAATGCTGATATTTTTGGATATCCAGGACTTGAAAGCTTAACTGTGTGCTGTCCATTTTTCAAGCCAAAGAGCTTGTTTTGGGAGTCAAAATTACTCCAGTTTGTGGTCGAAAAGTGGACATTTGCGACGGTGGTATCATTTGGATTACTGCAGACTATCAGTGTCGTCGAGGGACAAACCCCATCATCTTCAACTGCTGGACAAAGTTATCTTCAGGACTGAGAAGATTCCCATGGATTATATTTCCCGTTTAATGTTATATTTTTGAATGCTGTCATTTTTGAGTCTTTGAGTGAGGAGTGAGGATATGTCATCGTTGAACTACAACGCTTCTTTTGTGAACATAAGTGAACTGAAGACTGCAAAATCTAAACATTGAGTTGAATATTATTTTTTTTACATTCCAAATTCTTGAACCAATCAATCTGATTAAAATCATTTTAAAACAGTGTTTTATATAAAATTTAGATCACTTGTGCACAAGGCTCATTTGTTTGTGTTTAAAGGGTATTTCTGACCTTGTCGTCCATCCACGAGACGTCGTAACGGTTATACACCACTAACCTGGCTGCCGTAAGGATCAAAAATCTTGGGTGGACTACTTTCTTGCATGGAAAAAGTGCTTTAAAAATGTCTGAAAATGCACTGGTTATAGTAAGAACGTGATGGAATTTCGTGATTGAAATGGTACACTGGTATGTCTTCTCAAACTAAGTGGCATTTGGACAGTGAATTTGAGGCAATTTACTCCGCGGTCCTCAATTTCACATCGATTTGCAAATTACTAGCTTTGGCGACTCTATAGAGAATCTTGTGCCGGTCTGACATCGGGCGAGTTTGGTGTTCGTAACCTAAAAAAAATTTTCTGGTCCTCATATGTTAAAAATTTGGTTGTTTGTGATTTTAGGTTGTACTTTGGGGGGGATATTGCTGTATTTCCTCTGTGAGACAGAGTTTTAAAATGTGAAAGAACATGCCTCAAAGTTGTCATTTCTTCATCGACACTACTTGTTGTTTTGTTATATAAGTGAGTTAGTGTTGTGTAACCTAACACTACTGTAAATTGTGTTTTTGATTTTTAAACACAACATAGTCCGTGTGACTACAATAATGGGGTCTAGCATTATCCGAAGGTTCGTTTTTATCCGAAGGCATTCGCTATTTCGAAGGTTCGTTTATCCGCGCAAAAATCGTTATCCGAAGGTTCGTTTAGTAGCCGAAGGTTCATTATTCCGAGGATTCATTAATCCGAAGGTGCGTTAATCCGAGGTTCGTTTATCCGAAGAAATAAGGAACTAAGGTTCGTTTATCCGAAAATTGAAAGAGTGTCGATAATCCGAAGGTTCGTTTATCCGCAAAAAGAAATAAGGTGCGTTATCCGAAAATGAAAGTGTTCGTTAATCCAAAGGTTGGTTTATTCCGAAAAAAAATAAGTTCGTTTATCAGAAAAGGAAATAAGGTTTGTTTATCCGAAGTGTTCGCTAAAATCCGAAAAAGAAAGAGATTGTTAATCCGAATGTTCTTTTATCCGAAACAAAAATAAGTTAGTTTATCGAAAATGATAGCGTTTTGAATTAGTTAGTATCCGAAAATGAAATATGGTTGTTAATTCAAAAAAGAAATAAGGTTCTATGCATAAAACACAAGACGAAAAAGACGTTGTTTAAGTGCAATTCACGAGGAACAACGATTTAGAGCTAGATAGAGTTATAGCAGGGTGCTTTCTAACGAACTCCTGGGGTGTAACCCCTTCCCCCCAAAAAATAGTGTAAAAGGCTTGGTAAGACGAGGCTTAAAGTTTAACTCAAACATGAACCATAGAAACAAAGAGGATTGCGTTGTAGTGTATATGTTAATTACTTAACTAATTTTTTTTTAAATGTTTTTTTTCTCGGCTATAAAAGTTAACGCCGCAGGCTATTTTTTTTACAATTTTCGCTAAGAAGAAAGATGCGCCTCAGGCCTATAAATTTACTGAACTAACCATTTCCTTATGCTAGATGATTGTGCCCACGGGTGATAGATTACCGAAACTATATCCGTTTTTAGCTAAACGAATTCTGCTGCAGGCCTGAACTAATCTTTCTTAGCCAAGAGGGTTTTGTGCCGCAAAGGTCTATAAATTTAACTGAACTTATTTTTAGGTAAGAGGATGACGCTGCCGGCCGTATTTACGGAAATTAATCATTTCTTGTCAGAAAGAAGGTTCTCCGCCGGCCTATAAATTTACAAAATAATAATTTCTCAAATTTTTTATTTTTTTTATTTTTTTTACCGTAATGTTGGGACTATTGAATGAAGTTATACGTCGGAGGACATATTAAAGTTATTGAACCAATTATTTCTTAGAGAAGAGTTGCCCGCTGCAGGCCGAAAATTTACTGAATTAATAATTTCTTAAAGCCAAGGAGGGTTGCGCCGTAGAGTCATCAATTTTTTTAACTAATCATTTCATAGCTGGTTGCGCAGCAGTCCTATAAAATTTTAGTGAACTCGTAAAAAAAACATAAGAAGGCCTGAAAGAAGGTAGGGCTTGCAGAAATGAGGGACATTGGGGATAACATATTTCTTTATTAAGAAGCTTTCTTTATTCGAAGAATATTTTATCCACAATGTCCCTCATTTCTTCAATCCCTGCCCTCTTTAAGGGCCTTCTTATTTTTTTAATAGTTCCAGTGGCGTATCCTCCTGGGGGGGGCAAATGGGGCGCTTGCCCCCCGGGTGGCTAAAGGGGCGCCAAAAAGAACGGAAAGAGAACAGAAGGAAAGAGAGCAAGAAGAAAAGGCGTAAAGGAGGGGGAAAAGGACAAGGCGGAGAAGAGAAAGAAAGAAAATTAGAGATAGAATGGGAAGAAAGGAAAACAGGAGGGGGGGACCATTAAGTGGAAAGGATATAGAAAAGTCTATGGCGGAAACGATGAACTGTAAGGGAAAGCAAGAACGCGGCCAAAATTAAGTGCGAAAATGGGATTATAAAATGGAAATCCGAATACACAATGTGCCAACACAAACTGAAAAAGAGAACGTAATAAATAATATTAAGGAAGGGGCGCCCACAAAGCACATAATAACATACATAGAGAAAAGAAGGGGTGGCGAAAAGTTCCGCAAAAAGAGAAAAGAAAAGAAAAACGGAAGAAAGGAAAGGGGCGCCAAAAAGAACAATGAAGATGGAAAGAAAAGAGAAATAAGGGGCATCAAAATACAAAGCTAACGTTTGAGAAAGTTTAAGGAACTAAATGGGCGTTAAAAAAGCAAAGAAAATTGAGATAACTAAAAATAAAGGGCGTCAAAAACTGAAAAAAAAACCCGAAAAAGGTTTTGAAAATAGTTTACCCTCGTCTTACCAAGGCCTTGTTTTTGTAAAATCAGCGGTTGACCAAGGGGGGGGTGGTGACCACCCCCCCTCGAGAATTGTTATAAAGCAGACCGATGCGTATGATTTGATAACAATGGATAGCTATGGTTCGCCGCCTTTTCCATTGATAAACACAAAAAAGTACCAACGTACCTAGTATGGGGCGTCACAGTGACGTCATCAAGTCCCCCAGTCGGCAAAAATTGGTATTTTCCACGAAAATATGACTAAATAATCCAATTTTGGCTAAAAATCGCAGAAATAACGGATTGTCATGCTCTCAATGATGGCATTTGGCTACTTTAACATAAACAACAGCACTACCCACACACTCGCCCACCCCCACCCACCCCCTCACCCTTCGACTTTCACGGCATACTAAACCCCGGTGAAGGTGCTACCTTCACATTTTTTTCGCTGAATGACCGGAAAAGAATGAGAGAACGATTACCTAGAGATTTTTACTAAATTTTAGCATTTACGCATTTTCACGCCACCCCCCCCCCCCCCTTGGTAAGACTAGGGTTTGTAAACGGATGCAAATAATAGCAAAGGAAATTAAATTTGAGTTTAAAGGGAATAATAAGGGGCGTCAAAACAGAAATGCAAAAAGTGTTTAAAAAAATAGGAAAAGGGGGCGCGAAAAACACAACCTGAAAAACTGGCAAGAAAAAGCGATACAGACAAAAAGGGGGGCTCAAAAACATAAAAGAAGGAAAGGGGTTTAAAAACAATGATTGTCAAGGGAAATCTAACAAGATAATATAGGAATATAGAGATAAAACGGTCGGCAAAACGGAAGGGTACGAAAAAACTCAAGAAAGGGGCCTCCCATAAAGGAAAATCAAATTGTATTATTATTATGAGAAAAAAAATCAAATTGAGCTCACAGAATGACTACGCACAATTAGGAGAATGTAGCTCTCTGCATTCATTCATGAACAACTAAATCCACGTCCGACCACGTTCATTATGATCCAAGCCTTTTTCGGGGTTAAGTTGGCGTCTGTTGATTTAATAAAGGTAGTTGTTCGGAAGTTGGAACTAACTGTTATTTATCACTTGTAGGGGCGATCCCAGACCATGGGGGGGGGGGGTTGCCGACAAAACCGTCCATTTAGCGACACAATTTCAAAAATTGTCCCCCTCGCTACGCTCGCCGAAAAATATTTGATAAATGTTATGCATATACAATAAGACGTACGAAGGCTCGCCATTTTCAATTTCCACAGGGGCGCCAAAGTTCTTCCTCAGTTTGCCCCCCGGGGTATGTCATCCTGGATACGCCCCTGAGTTCACTAAATTTATAGGACTGCTGCGCAACCAGCTATGAAATGACTAGTTAAGAAAAATTGATTGACCTACGGCGCAACCCTCTTGGCCAAGAAATGATTATAGTAGATTTCAAAATAAGTGAGACCTCATTAAAAGTTTTAGGTCCGTCCATTCACCGTGAGAGGTAAGAGGAAATATTTTAATGGCCACAGGTAGAAAAAAATTATGGTACTCATACAGTAATAGTAATGTAGCTATATAAATAAATGTTTACATAAAATACATTGTTTCACATCTAAGATAGCTTGGATGTTTCATTTGAAGTATCAGGATGAAAACACCAGCAAATATTTCATTAAATGTTGTTATTTGAACATAACTTATCTTTGACACTAAAATATAATTCTTTATCACAGTACTGGAGAAGTAATGCATTCTTATATCAATGCACATATAACACAACTAAGTTTTTATATTGCCATAACAAGTGGGCCAAACTTGTATATTAAGAGATTAGCACAAAGCGGATTTGAGAAGTCCTTCTATCATTAACAGACCATTGTAGAACTGAATGCATCAGTTTCCAGTAAACCGATTCTGTAAAGTAACTTTGTACCAAGGCCTATAGTCTACACATGGCTGGAAATTGAACCATTATCCCTATAGATTTATGTATGGAGTCTCACGTAATTTGAAATCTACTATAATTCAGTAAATCTATCGGCCTGCAGCGCAACCCTCTTATCTAAGAAATAATTGGTTCAATAAATTTATAGGCCTACGACGTATAAATTCAATTTATAGTCCATCAGTAAATCTATAAGCCTGCGGCGTAAGCTTTCTATTTGAGAAAATTATTATTTCTGTAAATTTATAGGCCTGCGGAGAACCTTCTGAAAAGAAATGATTAATTCAGTAAATATATATATATATATATATATAGGCCTGCAGCTCAATCCTCTTACCTAAGAAATAAGTTCAGTAAATTTATAGACCTGCGGCACAATTCTTTTAGCTAAGCAATGATTATTTCAGTAAATTTATAGGCCTGCGGCGCAACCCTCTTGGCTAAGAAATGATTAGTTCAGGCCTCCAGCAGAATTCTTGTAGCTAAAAAAGGATTAGTTCGGTAAATCTATAGACCCGTGGCACAATCATCTTAGCTATAAGAAATGGTTAGTTCAGTAAATTTATAGGCCTGAGGCGCATCTTTCTTAGCTAAAAATGGTAAAATAGGGGCCGGCGGCGTAACTTTTATAGCTGAGAAATTATTAGTTAAGTAAATTTATATACTCTACCAGCGGCAATCCCCTCTTTTGTTTCTATAGTTCATGTTTGATTTAAACTTGGACTCCTGTTTATTACAAGCCTTTAAAATAAAACACATATTGTTTTGGGAGGGAGGGGGTTACCACCCCCACGGGATTTCGTAAAAGCAAGCCGATGCTTATAACAGTGTATATGTATAGTCTTCTTCTATTGCTCCAAAAACAAGTAACGCAACATCCCTAGTATTGCGTAACATGACGTCAATACGAATAAGTCCCACGAATCGGCAAAAATTGGCATTTCCACACAAAATAGGCTACAATCCAATTTTGCGCTTAAAGGTCATGAATATTACAAACAGTTTTTTGGAGCCATACTGTGCAAATATTTTTAAAAATGTACATTAAATAGTCTTCGATTGCAACCTCCCCCCCCTTACCCTTGAACTTTGATAACAACCCTAACTCGATGAGTACCTTCACATTTTTTCGTTTAAATGACCTGAAAAGTGAATCCCAGGAGCTTTTTACCAAAGCGTTTTGGCATTTAAGCGCGCCGAGGAAAGTTTCCATTCGGGTGTTAACGCAGCCCCTTGTTAAGACGAGTGTAAAGTTTATCATAGAAAGAGGGATATAAACCCAGAAAATGAACAATCCTTTTATGTGATACATAATAATGAACCCTTCATAATTAATTGAAAATGATCGAAAATCCGGTGGAATTCTCACTTTTGGTTTGGGTATGGATGTGCGGCTGGGTGTTTGAAACGTCACTACCCCAAAATATACCAATCCTTATACCTGCTTTTCATGGAGGTTTGGTGCGAAGCCCAAAGGTGAGATATAGCCTAACGTTAATTGGTTTTTAAGCCATTCTGGCAGCACTATTTTTCACATTTTCACGTTTTATTTTATAACCAAAAACGGCTGAAAATCCCGCACATTGTACCCCCCTTTTCCACTAAGAACTCCCCGGGCTAAATGATCTACCAGTTATAACGTTTTAGCATATTGCTTATCCACACGCTTTACTCTGTTAAACCAGACTATTTTTAACACACCTGGCATAGTGCGGGGTGGAGGGGGGTGCGTTTCTCTCACGTTGGTACCTAAGGGGTCCCCCAAATAGACAACTTTGAGGGTCATAAGACAAGTCCAAAAGTCCAGTATAAATGAGTTCCGGGGGGTCCGGGTTATAACCTTTAAAATAGGGGCAATCCATTGTTCTCGAAATGCGTCAAAATACTCAAAATGAAATTGGACAGATGTCTCACTACCATGCTTTTTTTTTTTTTGAGGCAAGCTCCTTTCCCCGGTCCAAAATCCTCTGAGGTGGCAACATGCCCCCCGCCCCAGTTCTGTTTTACGCTAAGGTTCAATAATATGAGAGGAAAAATATTATTATACTAATCTGACATTGTTGTGATGCGTTACTTTAATCCTATCAAACTTTAACACACTGAAGTATAGACAGCTTCACTCCAATAACCCCCCCCAACTTTTGATGCCTACTCTACCCCCCCCCCCCCCCCCTCAGGTTAATGGATCATTGTTTAGCTTAAATTTTTGTGGCAGATGTTATGAAAATGATAAATGGAATATTGGCGATCACTTTATCAATACTAACCTAACAACCGGCATGTCATAGAGCGCCTTTTTCAGTGGTTACAAAGCGCTAAAAAAAATGAGAATTACAGATAACATTAACAATCATAGGAGAGTTTGAAACAAGTAATGTTTGACCAGACTCTAAGCTCTCAACACTACGGAGGCAGTAGAATGCAATTTTACATGTATAGTTAAGCCTTTTAATTACTGGAGAAAATAAGTCAGGGAGGCTTAGGTCCATGGATAGATAGGCATTTATCTTCAATTGAGTTGGACCCCCCCCCCCCCCCCCCGGTGATCTGCCTTACTTAAGTTATTTAGTGCCTAATACCATGGTGCTAACTACAATTTTTAAATCACGATAGTACATCTCCAACCCAAGCATTGTAAATGTTGTACTCTATAGTAGATGCATACCGGTGTCAATGTCCATTTATTCTAATGATGTTTCATAGTGGGTCCTTCCCCCCCCCCCCCCCCATACTCAACTTGTACACGTTTTATATTTTTTGTTGCATCATGCATTTTCGGATCCTGAGATTTCAACGCTTCATTTTGATTATCTGGATGCCTTTGTTCAAATTAGGTCACCGGTTACTCGAAAAATACAGACTGTCCCCCCAAAAAACTATACCACCAAGATTATTTTTTTTGGCCAAAAATTTAAGTTCATCTCAACTGGAATTTAACTGATTCTTTGCTAGAGTTGTCATAGCTTTATGAGATTTTTAGTTGGTGTAATTTGGGGGTCGGGTCAGGAGTTATGGCTAATTATCTGAGACAGTTTGAAAAACCTGTTGGGCCATTGCGGCTATCCCTGATATCAACAAGTTGCCATTGAAAATCACCTTCCAAGACTTCTTTATTGAAAATTCAAATAAAAGGTAGGTATCAAAGTGTTGCTTCTTGTGATATAACATAATTTAGAACTTTATAGTGTCCGCACTGCTAATAAATACAGAACATTGGGAAATTCAATCCAAACAGTCTTGCTGTCTCAGCCTTTACTCCAGGTTTCGGCAGGAGGTAGAACCCTACAACCCCCTTGCAGAAGGTAAAATGAGAACTGTGAACACAACCATCCTTCCCTTTATTGCTTTTTGTTGAACACTGCTTTCTTCATTGGAGGCAGTGGGGAATAGGGGAAGGGTATACATTGTCACTCCACATTAGAGCGTTGTCCACACATTTGTCCCTCAACAGAATGTAGGCTGTTACATTAGTTTCAGCAGTCAAATTCCCCAACTTTCCATGAATTTCATGATTATTGTCCCCCTGAGAGTGAGTCCCTCATTTCGCCCACATAGTTCGTGGCCGTATGTAAGGGAAACTGGTTCCCGTGGGCCTTTCGTGTTTATTTTCTAATTTGTATTGGATTCCAATATACATTAACCACTTTATCAAAAAATCCATGGTGCCAATTTTTCTGAGCATTTATAATATATTATTTATGCAAATTAATATGACGTCATTAAAAAATCGTAGAAAACGCTCAAGTACCATGAATGTTTCACTGAAAAGGTCGAATATATTCTTGAGACCAAACTCTTATCTGGCGTTTCCACCTTGATAGCGTCTTCAAAATGAAGATGGCGGCCAAAACGGACGCATTTGAAGATAAAACCTTAAAATTATCATATAAAATGTAATATATTTGGTTATACCATCCAAAATTTATATATTAAAGTGTAAGATGATTTCCTTGACCATTAGAAACTCGTGTCTATCGTTTCCGTTTTGATAACAATGGAGAAATCCCAGATGGCGACCAATACGTCTGCCGTTTCAGACTTTTCAAAAGCTACAAATTACCATATGTCTGTATTATATTTAGTTATGTATCATCCAGAAATTATTGTAAAGGTATAAATTGGGGGTATGAGACATGTTTTTATCACCAGATATTTATATTAATATTACTTTATTTGTTATCGGTCTTAAATTTCAGATGTTGGTCAAGTAAAACAGGTACATGGCAATTTTGGTAGGTTTAAAGAAATTAAACGGAAGGAATATTGCCATAAGTTTTTTAGTTTGAAGTATTTAACACAACCAAAATATACTAGACAATGAGTTCTAATTGCAGGTTATATTTGTTTCATATTAAACTTCGCACTTTTATGGTGGATTCCTGGATAATATAACTAAATATATCCAGATGGTAAATTGTACATTTTACGAAATTTGAAGACGTCATATTGGCTGCCATCTTGGAATATGGCAAGATGATATTAAATATATGTCTGACAATAGTTTAAACGATTCTTTTACAATAAATTACAATGCTTTCTTCACACATTTATTATATCTAGTCAAAGTGTAAATTTATTCACAAATTTTGTGCCAATTGATGGAACTTTTGGAGACATTTTAGTACCCATCCTAGATCTAAGCATCTAATGCTTGATTGAGTTCCTGATTACTCGTGAAAAAATACATGTGTTTTTTTCCTCATTTTAAAGATTATTTGACCCATATACCGCATTTTAAATATTTTTCATTTTGGACGCCATTTAAGTATTTGCTGAATACTGCATGTTTTTATGTTTTTTAAAATTGTGACTGCGTATATATAATGATAAAGTAAGCCTATAAACGTTGATTTGATTGTGTACTGTTGTATTTAATTTTGAAATCTGAACGTCATACTTGATTTGCAATGTAAAATGGGTGGAACAAACACTCGAAAAAATGGCCCACTCCCAGCATGTGCTACTTTCTGGAGCAAATCCTGGTAACATGTCAAATGAATTTTGGGCCTGTAAAGATCCCTGAAAGAGAAAGCAGCAGAAGCAGGGTTCATCTCCTTACTGTTTATTAGGTTCGAAAATCGACAGGTTAAAATGGATCTGCTTAACATCCAAAACCCCCTTCCTCAAATTATCTTTATTCTTCAAAATTTCTTTTTTTTTGTAATCTTTCTTTAATTTAAATTCTTCGGAAAACGACTGGGTTTAAGAATTTGTTCTGGTGGCAGAATATGAACTTCAAAACATTTTTGGATTAACGAATCACAATTTCATTTCGATTAACGAACCGTATTTTATTTTCGGATACCGAAACCGTGATTTTTATTTTCGGATTAATGAACTTTTTTCTCATTTTCGGATCAACAAACCTTATTCATTTCGGATCAACGAACCTTAATTTTTATTTTCGGATCAACGAACCTCATTTCATTTTCCGGATCAACGAACCTCATTTCCATTTCGGATCAAGAACCTTGTTCATTTTCCGGATCAACGAACCTTATTTCATTTTCGGATCAACGAACATCATTTCATTTTCCGGATTCACAAACCTTATTTCATTTTCGGATCAACGAACGTCGGAAAAACGGAAAACCTTCGGAAAAAACGCAACTTCTGGGAATAACGAACATTCCGAACTACAAACCTTCGGAATAAAGAAACAACTGCTCGGATTAACGAACCTTCGGAATAACGCCTACGTAGGTATAGGACAATTCCTTTTCGGATTAATGACCTTCGGAATAACGAACCTCGGAGAACGAATCTTCGGAATAATGAAACAGCACCACAATAATATCCTCTTAAAAAGGGGGGGGGGTCACATTTTGAAAGCTCTTTGATAGGGTTAAGTCATGAAAAAAAAATATGTGGTTGATTCCATATGTTTGGGACCCCCAGCCAAAGAAAATGACAGCCACCTTATACTTCCCATTTTTATTGGAAAGTCATGTAAAGTCAACATCTATCAAAAGTCGTGTACTATGCACAGGAAACCCCTCGTATTTGGATACAAAAATAAAAAGAACATACCTTTGTACCATGCTTGCCTGCAATGTATATCCAAAATAATAATGAAGTTTGATAATATTTATTATAACACGCAGTTCAAACATACCTTAGCTTTTAGTTTTCTATATTTTTCCAAATATTTTTGGAGAAAAAACACAATAATCCAACTATGGTATTTGTTTGGAGAAGAATAACATTTATATAGTTTTCTTTCTGTCTCTCATATTCATATCTGCGTCCACGGCTGAACGGTCACGAGGCTATTAAATTATGTACAGATTTTAAAAAACATACCGAAATCAGTCTCTTAAATAACATCCATATATACTTCTGGTTATATTTGCTAAGGGTAATTTAACCGTTTTAAGTATCTACGTTAAGTTTTTTGAGCTTCGAAGGCAGCTCCTACAATCTCCCGGAAACTCTGTTAGTGTGTTCGTCCTTCCTTTCGTTACGGTAACATTATTAAATGATGTATCCATGATGCTCTTTTTACAGCTGTCCGTTATTTATTTCCATGCACGAACACTCTTATTTTCGCTGATTAACCAATACACAAAACTAGCGCGTTGGTGGAAGCTGTTTCGGACCTACCAAGCGTCAGTCAAGTTCGTAATTAATAACCCGCGGTATTAATTCAAAATATTAAACTGTGCAATATTACTGTGATTAAAAACCGGAGGGCGGGCACTCAATTTTCTTGGGTCTACAGTGGTGTGCGGCTCACAGGGCCGCCCTTGGAGTTGTGAAAATGAAATGACGTGGGAAATGGCCCGGGGAAATGGGGGTCTTGTGAACTGAAAATCAGAAATTTTTGACCCTTTGAGCTAATTTTTTGCCAAAATTAGGCCACAAAAGTAGCTAAAAATCAAAATCTGCTTGAAATGGGGTCCTTGTGACTAAACATGCTCAAATGTGACCCTTGCGAACGGCCTGAGACGCTGAAAAGGGGGGTCTAAGGGCCGCACATACCCGTAGCACCTTTTCAGGTCAGTGCTCCCCCGGGATAAAAACATTGAGCATTTCATACCGCCATATTGGCAAAATGCTATTTTATCTTTGCAACGGTAAACTTTCTGAACAAAACACATAACTGACGTTGTTCTTGAATGTCTAAGGAATATTTGATAAGCGAGGGTGGAAAGACGAAATCGACGACAAAGTGCTTTTTTCATGCTGTTTATGTTACGTAGTTCTGGACGAAAACGGACATTCATTCCACGTACATTTCATCCCCGCGACGATTCATCCCCGACGGACATTCATCCGAGCATTTCATCATTTCTGGAAAGAAAATTACAATTCTCGGGGCTAGCGGCTATAAAAGAGGTGAAAGTGAGGTTTGTAGTCGTCTTAAATTGCTTTTTAAATATGACATCATGATTCAATTTATTGCGTTACACTGTAGACCATTACCAAAGTGAATTTAGATTGTTTATTTGTATTATTATTATTATTATTATTTTGCAAATATTTAAAAAAAAAAAAAAAAAAAAACTTTTTAATTACAAAATTCGTCAAATGACTAAATAGCAAATGGGCCAATGTGTACTAAATTCGTCATTTTGGGCTTGACTAAATAATTTAGTCATTTGACGAAGTCAAAGTAGTCTTATTAGTCAAATTAGTCAGTCATTAATTAGTCATAATGTGTAAATTTAGAGGTCGTAATAAAAATATTTGTAATCATGAAAACTATTAAAATATAGGGGAAGTTATTTCCAACATAGCAAACATGTTTTCCAGCATGCAATTGAAGTACATTTTATGAATGATAAAATTCTGAAGGATATGAAGCAACAAGTGATGTGCATGACTAATTTTAATTAGTGAAATAAGACACATTTTTGAACTATATTTGTGAAATGTCCAGTTAGCATCTTGCAAATGCATCCAAAATGGATAAATAAGGGTAGTGTCTAATTATCCTTTCATGATGAAAGTAAAGCATGGGGGCTTATAGATAAGTGTGTTGAATAAAACAAAAACAAGGATTAAAAACAACGACCTACGATATTCAGAGTACACAGAAGTAGCAGAAAGAAAATAGACAATGCAAAAATCAGAATAAAATTGCACGTAATGTTTCCATTGGGTCCGAATTGGCAGGGGACCGATTTGACGGATGTGAGTCCGAATTGACCAATATTACTAGACCGAAAGGTACGTGTTTTTCCATTGGGACCGAATTAGCATGGGACCGAATTGCGTGGGCCGGATGCCATCCGAAACCGAACTGGACCGACCTGGTTGTGGGACCGAATCGACCTGCACCCGTATTGAGTGCATAACAAAGCTACTGGGTCATAATTTTGCACCGCGATCGCGGCAAAAGCTTGCGACGAAGCATCTTTACAATAAGGTTAAATCTAAGTTATAGAGCGATTACTCATAAAACAAACATTGCAGCATACTTTTGCATGTCTTTACTGTTGTATTACTGAGAATAAGACTAAGTAAACAGTGTAAGTCACGTCATTGAGTGGGCAGAGTGGCCGATCGAACCAGCGATCGACTAGCGACATCTCGCAATATGCCTACTTTTACGGTACCCGCGACGTTTCTAGATGAATTAATTTTATTTTATTCTAATTTCGCTGGTTTTATCACTTTGTTACTGTTACGATTTCGGCTCGAAAATCATAACAAATACGACAACACCAATACACTCAATCAAAACTATTTTAATTGTCAAGATTTATGGTGTGTGTCCAATTTGGTAGATGACAACCGTTTTTGCAACGTTTACATGAAATTAATCCGTTTTGACTCCTTCACCTCAAAAATACGCTGTTTGTTTAATGAATTGCCTAAAGTCAATTTGATGGTGCAAGGATAATTCATTTAATGTCACGCTATGCATTTGTGAATCAACCTTGCGAGCCAGTTCATGGAGTTCAAATCATCTTCGTGACGCAGAATCACCACAATTGCGATTATCAGCTACACAGCCACTGTTTACGCCCAGTGGGGGGCTTGAAGCCTTGACCTCATGGTTCAATTGGCGAAGCACAATGAGAGGCAGAATTCTGTTCATGATCATGACTGAAGGGTTTCTGTGGACTTACACCCTGCACAGGTTCCACTCTGGCCCATGAATCTGAACACATAAATTATGGAATTACAGCAACCGTTTAGTTCAGGTTTTTCTCGGAACTTCTACTAGCATAGTTCACTTTGTCACATGTTCCATGGCCGATCCAGGTGGCGGGGCTTCTCCTTATCATCAGCAATTAGGTGAAGTCCGAAGTGCAACCCTCCTATCTAGTCCAATCATCATGTCCCCAGAGGTTGGGAGATGGGCTTGAAGTTCACAGATTTCCTGGCAACAGCAGTTAACCTTTAACCTTGCACCTTATATTAATATCTTATAAATCAATCAGTATTATTTTATTTCCTTGCAACAATCAATATAAATGGCAATGCATCTGGCATTGGTCAAAAGGTACCCTTGTAAACAGTTTACATTAAAAAAACGAAACAATCATTTAATTTTAAGGATGAATCTTCGCGGGAGATGATCGTCCCGGGGATAGGCCCGGGGCTGCAATTGTAACGGGATGAGTGTCGGGCGTTCATGTGAAGTGTTTTCTTGGCCATCATGGGAATTCCCCGCGTATTGATTGCAACAACTTAAAAACAACCAACTCCCGCAAAAGGTTATTTCTACAGCTTTTTTTTTTAAATCCAGTCCCTGTTTTAAGTTTTGTGTTATTGATAAATGAATGAAATTACTTGTATGAGAGTTGCTTTAATGAGCATATTCCTTATACGTTTGTATTTTTTTTTAAACACATCGCAAGTTACAAGATTCAAGTAATAGTTTTAAAGCAAGGAGGTCAAGTGATATCATGGCGCGAATGGTCTGATCACGGTTACGATACCTAAGTTAGCACGTCAGCCCGTCAGCAACTTGGATCGGAGACCAGCATGGCCCAGATAGGAACAAACTACTTTTTAAGTGTGCGACTAATACCTAGTCTTTAGTGACATTTTTTTTTTTCTCTC
>JAMKCH010024399.1:0-112414 GCA_023653785.1 Ophioderma brevispina
TTGCTATTCCAATGTTGTTTCGGAATATCAACATACACCTGTGTACTCGTGAATGTCGCTTCAGTTCATCCAAACACAAATAGAGTTGAGTTCCCCACTTGCTACCTGTGTGTTCAGAGAATTGTTTTCTCAGCTTCCGTCTGTCTCAGACTGCTTATCTGCTTTTGACAGTTCCCAAAACAGGGTCCCCATTCAGTGCAAACTGGCGGCGACAGTCAGTAGAAGCAAGGATACGGGTATGTGAACTATTGAGCAGGAACAGTGGCTGGTTTCCGGTGTATTACGCTCGCGTGCCTGTTAACCGCGGCACAAGCGAAGCATGACAAAGATGTCCGTCATGCATGGTTTTTTTTCTCGTCGCCCAGTAAGAGTTGCCAAACATCGAATTTCGTGCATTATGCGTGTCGACAATGAATTTGCTTAAAGAAAATAATATCGGAAATGCAACTTTAAAAATATATTATAAATCTTCACAGAATAAACAAGCTACAAACAAGTTTATTTTTCTTTTTATGGACCGAGGAGGAGATTAGAAACGTTTAGTGACCGAAAGATTTTCTTGTATACATGTCTTTTCTATGATATTTTAAAATTTGTGTTACCCCAATCAATTACCCGTCATTTGTAATGTTAGGTGTACAAGTAAGTGCCTCATGCATAAGGTTGAACAAGTGTCATCGCCTGAAAGGAATGCTTTCGTCTGAATACCTCTTTTAATCCCATGATGTACCTTTACAGTTTGGCTCTATTTTGAAATGTGTGCAGGTGTGCAGTCAATTCGCTTTGTCTTCCAAAAATAGATATCCAATATCTTATATATATTTAGGCTCAAAGTAAACAGCTATAAAATCTATCATTTCTACTACAGTGCTCCTTTGTGCCAATTACTGTTGCTGGGCCCCAATAAAATTGAGAGGTTTCTAATTTAAAACGTAAATGTATTTTTTCAAGAAGTGAAAGAACGAAGTCTTTAAAAATGTCAACGCCATATATGTACATGTATTATCCCCGTCACGTAGCATACGAGATAGTGGTTGCGTGTCAGTAAATTGCTCAGAGAGATTGATTGAAAACAATTGAGCCCGACAAAATTACAGACAACGAGTGCGAGATATATGCCTTTGCTTTCACCAAAAAATACAATGAAATCATAATATTTGGACTTTTAAACACCCTTGCGTCTGTTTTTTGTAACAGTCCATGACAAATTGTTAAATAATTCAGGTACACTCCTTCAGAATCGGTTTGGTTAAAATTTTTAACAACATGTATAACAGGTGAACACCCAACGTTGTAAATTTTTACCCATTGGTGAGTAATATAGCAGAATGATTGGGCATATGTACCCAACAGTGTCAAATTTGTCCAATAAATGCTAAAATAATATAATTTTTATGTTTTTAAACAATGGGTAAAAATTTACCCTTTGTTGGGCTGTTCCCCTGTTAATACATTTGGTTGAAATTTTCACCAAGTTCCTGAGAGTGTACAGCATGAACTATTCGATATTTCAAAGTTGGTCTTATAGGATTATAATGCAGAGAGCGATAGAGGGCAGAAAATAACCAAAAACAATAAAAGCTAATAAAATCGGGTTTTAATTATTTGATGAAAGGACACCAAACTGTCCTATGAGAGAGAGAGAGCTTGACAACCACTTCATCCCTTGCAATTCTTTCGCCTTTTTAAAGAATACCGCCAAAGATATGACCGTGTGTTTTGTCTAAATAGAAAGTGTTCAATGACACATAATTAATTTCCACATAATAAAAGGGAACTCCATAATCGTATCTCAGGAATTTAGCCCTCACTTCAATGTCGAATAGGTTTCAAAATGTGAATTATTCCATGTTATTTCTCACAGTTTGAACATCACACGAGGCCTACATAAACTGCTGTCCAATGTACCAGAAATACTTTTCATAACATGGTGTATTCGGTATTGCGTGGGTGCAAATCCTATGTTGACTTTGAAAAGTCAACACACTTCTTATTTTCTTTCATACGATTGTGCCAATTGAAATAACGTTGAACAAACCTTTATTTTTCATTTCAATACGATTGGGACCAATGGATAAAGACGGTTGACCGCATGTCGGTACGCATTGGTAACCAAAATATGAAAGCATGCAACTGAATGTGAGATATTGTAGCATTTTCATTATAAATTTGATGCAAACTGATTAGAAGTTTACAATAACATTAAGCTTTATTCATTTATTTTGTTTTTATTTTTCCAAAGCCAAAGGTTCCATTAGAATCATCCATACAGGCCTACATCCTCTTTAAGCTATTAAAAGATTTCCATACATAATGGTGGTTGAATAGGCCTAGGGTACTCAACAGACTGGTAATTTAGAGTAGTTTCCTTCGGATCCATTGGCTTGTCATTGACTTTTGTCATCTTGTAACTTTTAAACACATGCTGACGCAGCCTCTCGAACTTTTCCATTATTTTCATTGTTGGATTCTATGATACCTCAATTGGAATGCAATATTTGTATCAATAAAATCGCCAAAGACTGCGAGGCTGCGAGGTATTGGTCACATGTCTTGTCCAAATAACGCCCACAAGTTATCCAGCCACACCTTTGGAACTTTGCACAGTGGGAGTTTGGTTCCTTTACCTTTTTCTCGTATTTCAACTGTTCGTGTTAAAATTATTAAATGTCCGAGAAGGCGCGCTCAAATTTCAAACAAATCGTGTTTTTTGCACATACATAATGCTTGTCCATATACTAATCACTGTGTGAAATAGCTAAGCTCAATTTGAAGACCTTCATATAGAAAATCACAGCTTTTGTTGTAAGATTTTTGTTGTACAGTATCCTATGGTAACTGTTATACTGCACATAAATATTTACTGCATCAAAACGAAAAATCCGATTCATCTCAAACTTTGGAATTTATCTTTTTTGGTAAATATCTTTTGTTCCGGTTGACGATTTTTAATTAATACACAAAATAATATATTTCGAAATCTTTGAGTCAGTCTTTAAATAAAATACGACTGTGTTGGGTTTAGAAAAGAACAAACTAAGGTAATGTTACGAGCCATGGGCACTTACTGAAAGTGGGTGACCACTGGGTTGTGTGGACACGATGACCCCGCGTTTTTTCCTGTGACTCAATGACCCCCTTTTCAAAATTTTGGATAATCTGCCATTTACACCCGTTTTGCCCTAAATTCACATAATATTTTCACAATTTAGACAATTTTGAGCATTTGCCAAGCTTGTATTTCTGCACTGCAGAAACCCTCATTTTTTATACTGAAGGGCTCCCGAAAGACTCAAGGCATCAACCTCTCTCACCGAAAGACCCCTACCTTTGAAATGTTATCCATACACTTGCTACTTTCAACGTTGTAAAAAGTTCAAGGATGAAATCAGATTTATTCTTACATAAATACAAAATATATTGGGGTAAACAACCGATATTGGGGTAAATGGTCTAGATAAAGTAGTTTAACACCTTTAAAGGGCATTTCGTGACCCATAACCTCGTTCCCCCAACTTACCTCGAAAAGATTGAGATTTTTATATCATCAGAACCGTTAGCCTTAAACAACCGATATTGGGGTAAATGGTCTAGATAAAGTAGTTTAACACCTTTAAAGGGCATTTCGTGACCCACAACCTCGTTCCCCCAACTTACCTCGAAAAGGTTGAAATTTTTATATCATCAGAACCGTTAGCCTTAACAATCTATGTGTACCTAATCTTACGTGCAAATTCGGTCGTATTTTCTATCCGTAAATGGACAGAAATTACAGCACAGTGCCCATTATTGGCCTATGGGAGCGCGGGAAACAAGCAATTGCTCATAACACAAAACCGCAAAAACTAAAATGTTGTGAATAAGCTTTTCTCAAAGATATCTAGTGCTGGAATCATGAAATTCACCTTCAATTACGTCGGTGTTTGTTACGCATTGAATTATGTGGTTTTCATTAAAGCCACTATCAGTCATTTTTTCCAAATTAAAAATACCGATTTTGTCTCTAAATTGCTACAGTTAGGTCATAACAACAATTCATATTACTGTTCTTTGTGAAAAATAGACACTTAAGCATTTTAAAGCGGTCTTGAAGATGCCATTTACGACTGTTTCTAACCCCCCCCCAAAAAAAAAAAAGCGGATGGGCGACTTTATTAGTACGCACAAAAATAATTAATTCTTAACAAATTACGGCACGTGTTAACGCTTCGCCACTTACAGGGGTCTTTACTACAACAATTTCCCATACAACAGTGCAAAAATGGACTTTGATGAAAAATAGGGGGCGCGATTTGTTTACATTGTGAAGAAGTCACAATAGTGCGCCCTCAAGATTTTTTAAATTAATATTTTACATGGTTGTAAAGCTTTTATATACATTAAACCTCACCTGAAATGATTAAGACTAAATCAGCGCCCTTATGGGTAAACAGAACGATTTTATAATGAAATGACTCCGGCGACATTTATTCAGCAGAAGACGGAAGCGGCGTTTAACAGAGGAAAACACACGTCAGAGTTTATTCCCACGGCATGTATCCTGTTTGACCGGTCTGTGACCTTTGTGTTTTTTGTTTTTTTTATTTCAATGAGTACAAGTCTATGATATTCTTGTTATAGACACATTTGTTGATTAAAGTAACGGCAAGCTTACAAAATTACCTGGTTGTCTTAAGCCTCTTATTTTAATAAGAGGCTATCCCTGTTTTTGGGTATGTTATTTTTATGTGTAAACTATATCTCTATTCTTCCAATGGCGTAGACTCGATAAAACTTAAAGAGCTGATACAAACTGAAAAGAAAAACGATAATTGATTTTCAAATTGTAATTACTTTTTTAGTTTTATGTACTGACATTAGACCGCTGGTAAATTAAAATTTTATTAAAGAAAAATGATGCTTTGACGACGTGGATCACTGACAAATATTCTCGTTTATTCTTTCTTTGCTCTGAACCAGAATTAATTTCGAACTGTTGTATCTTGTGCAGTATGTGCATACAGCCCGAAGGGTGGAAATGGAGTACAGACTTTCTATCGATAGATTTTAGTTCATTAAGATCTAAACCAATCAATCAATCAAGTTTATGATTGATTGATTGATCTTAACCAATAATTTTGGATGTAGTGGCATTTTAAAAGCCAATATGGCCTCCGAATCATTAAAACACTCTTTAAGAGACACTGGCACATTTGAAAAATAGTGCGCCCTCAAGATTTTTAATAATTGATATGGTTGTAAAGATTTTATATACATTAGCCCTCACCTGAAATAATAAAAGACCAAATCAGCACCCTTATGGGTAAACAGAAAGATTTTATAATAAAATGACCCCGGTGACATTTATTCAGCAGACGAAAATGGCGTTTAACACAAGAAAACACACGCTGGAATTGATTCCCACGGCATGCACCCTGTTTGACCGGTCTGTGACATTTGTGTTTTTTATTTCAATGAGTAAGAGTCTGTGATATTCGTGTAATATTAAAGTTACAACAAACTTAAAGTTAGCTTACAAACCTTATGAATCTGTTTTTGGGGGTATGCTATTTTATGTGTAAACTATATCTCTATTTTTCCAATGGCATAGACTTTCATTTGTGAGCAAATTGAAGAAATTTCATATTTTGTGAAAATGTGCCAGTGCCGCTTTTAGTACTTCGATAGAGAACAACATTTTTGGTGCTACTCATATGTTTTTAACAATGATTCTTAGGGTACTAACTCATGTACCAATGTTCTGTACTGAATATTTATTAACAAAAAACAAAATGTTTTTTTACATAAATTTTGTCATAAGGATCCTTAACGACAATTTAGATCCCCTAGAGAAAATTATTTCAAAGTATGCTCTTCTCTTAATCTTTCTTAATGTTGCAAGTCTGTCCAGAAGAGTCGCGTTTTACATACAAAATGTTACAAACCCGGGGGGTCCGGGTCCTGCCGTCGGCCGAGGTAAAAAAATCGACCCATGTTTCTAGTGACCAAATTGTTCAAAATATGACCCCTTTCTCTATAGTGGTCCGAAATTTGACCCATTTCTATAGTTTGCTGGAATTTCGCACCATTTTCATATAATATTAGCAAATCGGCCCATTTTCATAGTAACTTTTCCGAAAATCGGAAAAATCAACCATTTTCATTGTGGATTTACTGAAAATCCGAAAAATGGACCCATTTCAATAGTAAATTGCGACCAAAAAGTGAAAAAATGGACTAATTTATATAGGAGCAATGACCTCAAAAATGACCCATCAATATAGTAGCATGGTGGGAAAAACGACCCATTGTTATAGTAATGGGTGAAAATTGACCCATAGCGGCGGCAACATATGTACCCTACCCTTTTCCACTGAGCACCCCCCCCCCCCCCGGGGGGGGGGGGGGGTTACAAATCATTGGATGTAATGCTTCCCATTGAAAATAGGGTTTTGGGCATTTTTAACACCTGTCATAAAGTTAAACATCTTACGAACAATTTAGATCCCCTACAAAAAGGTATTCAAGGTATATCTTCTATTAAATATGAAAATGTTCTAATTATTCAGTCCCAGGTGTCGCGTTTTTCACTATAAATCTTTTAGAAAATTCGAACTCTTATTTTCCCTACAATACTGAAAATCACCTAAAATCGCTGAAAATAACTAAAATTTTAATACTGCTCTAAATAGTTGAAAAATAGAGATGTTGGTATTGTAAAGGGTCCAAAACGCATAAATTTATTGATATTGATATGGCACGAGGATCTGATCACTATTTTGGCAGAAAAGTCCACTATGGCCGCTTAAAAATCAAATGTGTGCCCGGAATCATTCAGTAGACCTATATATGATATACAGATCTTGATTTGTGAGCATGTTAACACGCTAGAAATGTCGATATGAGTTTATACTGGGTATACAGCCCAGGATTATATTTCTATTACAAACATTAACTTATTATAGTCACTTTAGTGATTTCGGGGCATTTTGGATACCGGGGCGGCCAGATTGGATTAGATGGTAATAGCTGGTAATGTTGTGATCAAATCACATCAAGAACCCATCCAGTAGATTCCTCGTGCTTAAAAGAGTGCATATTGCATACAAATATGGTCATTTTAATGAATTTGAGAGTGGTGGAGGTCATATCCATGTTGGATTTCTAGAAAATGCCACTGCACGAACTTTTGCACAATGAGAAATTATTGGCTGAGGTCCTGATAAACATTCAGTATGCGGCCATTCAGAGCCATGTACAACTTGTCAACAGATGGCGCTATTTTTGTTTTATGTTATTAAATTCACGCTTTCTAAAGACATGGAATTTGCTAAAAATAGATGCTCGTCTTTTATGTTCTTGTCATTTTGGAAATGACAAGAGCCAAAAATCCCTTGTTCAAATTGTCATGATTCTTTCCAGAAGGGCACAATCTTAACAAATAAAGATTGGATAATATCTAAATACATTTTTGCTTCCACTGTAGCACACATTTGGTGTAATACCTATTCCTCCTAGTTCGTGGAAGTCTAATAAGGAAGATCATAAGTATAGTGTTATATTGGCCTCCATTTTTGTGATTAAAAATATTCGATTCTCAATTTTATTTGAGAAAAAGCCTAAAGGTTTCTCACGGGAAAAGTACTTTGTTTATGTTGAAAAGAGAATAGGTAATTCCCCTGGTGCTATATTGAGATCACACCTGTTGTTTACAACTAGATAGATTGCACAAGAGGGGAAATGGGAATTCCCCAAGATGTAAATTTAGAAACTGAGTCAACTTGTTTATGCTTTGAGATCAAAACAGCAAAATAGGTAATTCCCCATGGAGTTATTTATATAAAATGGTGCAATGCAGATGATGTCATTTATGTGAAATCTGATTTGACATTTCTAGGTTATGTTTATGCATGATAATGTTGTAATACCTATTTTTAGGTATTAGAAAAATACTAGTTATGAAATATTGTGTATATAAAGGAGAACTTGGTCAGAAGATTGGGGCCAGCAGCCACCAGTAACAAGTAGCTAGAAGTTATAGCTAGTTTTGATCGGCAATGAGTGGCAGACCTATACAGTACCTAGTGCCATGATTTATAATTCCATGTGAGCGAAGTCGGTGTAATTATTCTACTGTCGTCTTTGAAGCTAAAGTGCTGGGAATCAAAATAGGATTCAAAATTGTGGACAGATGGAAATCATGGTGATTATCTTGGACTGATATACTGTGGAATATTAGTGTCGTCGAGGGAAAACCCCGTCGTCTTGAACTGCTGGACAAAATTACCTTCAAGACTCAGAAGATTCCTATGGATATTGTTACCCTTGAAATATTATTGCATCCTGTCATTTTGGAGTCTTCGCTGTGAGGACATATCATCGTTGGACTGCAACCTGCTGTACAAACTATTTTCCGGTTACTGTAAACAAACCATATTTTAGTCATTACCATCGGAACAAGAACGAAGTTTGCAAGTGAGATGAAGAAAAATACGTTTTCAAATGGTACCGAAATTTCAGGTTTGATGGTGTAAAAGCTGGGGTCTAGGCCGAGGATCGGGTGGTGCCCCTCTAAGAGAAACAAAATGTGACACAGCGGAACAGTATAATTTAATTTTTCCAGTTTTATTACAAAGGAGTAAACGATAAAAGACTGCCACATTTCTTGTTACCTCCGTAATATTTTATTGTTACATTTTCATACATTGCCACCTATACGAAGTATAAAACGAATCCATGTGTACTACACTATTAGTACATATGTATTGTAGTGCATCCGTCCTGCATACATTCTAACCTATACAAAGTATAATAAGCCGCAACATGCTTTATATTTCTTTTAGGGTTAGATGTTAGGACTAGGACTAAAAATATAACATGCTTGGCGAAAGAAAACCCGGTAAAATGTATGTGCAATGAAAATTCATTTTACACTACTTTGGTCTGAAATTTGGATTGGACCTTCATACCTCATGTCAAATGACCCGTGCTCGAAAAAGTGCAACTTTTGTCTTAACTTGCCCCTTTATGGTACTTTGCCATTAGGAGAACAACGCGCAACGTAATGTTACCAAGATATCAAGAACAATTCCGAATCAGTATAATGGGCTATTCCATTTTAAGTTTGCACCAGCCATAATGGGAGATTTGGCTATAAAGTATTCCAGTGTAAATGATTTAAATGGAATAATCTTGCCGAGGAAGAGCAGAAAAAATCCAACCAGAAGAGCGTATCAGGTAACTTCATTTGGAATACGCACTCCCTTTATGGAAGACTTATCTAAATCTCCTAGGAGGTTGTGATGAATTCCAATGGAATACCCCAACATCACGTCAATTTTTTGCACCTGTGAAAAGACACCATGTTTACTGGCATATTGGCGTCCTACACGGATCACGCACAGTTGACTATGCAAGGATAAAAGTTTTACTATTACTTGCATACCTTTTACTTAGTGTTTAAAACGTCTACAGAGATAGAAACATTTTAATTGTAGCTTTTTCACGCCTAATTATGCACAAAGTACAGGTGCTGTGACAGAGCAGTCATGTATTTCAGATTTTGATATTGCTCTGCAAAACTGTTTCGACTAACTTTTTCTTTACTGGTGTTTCACAACAATATATAAAAATACAAACAATCCATCATTCAAACATGGATAGAAGTTAAACTGAATAATGTATTTTGATTATAGTTTCATTGCAAAATACAAATATCTACAGTTTAAAAGTGGATAGAGGTAGACTTTTACATTGTTATTCTAAATAGCTGCTTATTTTTTTCCTTAAGAAGTACTGATAAAGAAACTTTGGTATAACATAATAATAGAAAACTGAGGTCGAATTTAAAGGTGCACCGAGAGCGATTTCACATATCAGATGCCCCTAAAATTGAAAGCCCTTATTTTGACATTGATATAATGCTTATTTAAAACAAAATGTCCCTTTTTGAAAAAATAATATATCGAGTGTCTAATTTGTATGAATTCGCTGTATAAAATCCAAACATATGGTTTATCTGGAAATCTCTCGATGTGCCTTTAAACAATAACTAAAAAAATATATGCTTGCAAATTCCTGTACATATGAATTAATGAATATCAATTAAATTTGATGAAATATTACAACTCTTTTCTTAATTCTGGTAATTAAAACCACAATTCGTTTACCCATGAAATTTAATATTCCCAAAAAAAATAAAAAAATTAAAAAAATTAAAAAAATTCAATATATTTTGATGATTTTAAAGTAACTTTGAATATGAAATATCGGAAATACACTTTTCATCAGATGTCAATGTCATGAATATCAACCATTCTGGAACAGTTGTATTCAATTGTCAATGGCCAATGTGTAGTTTCAAGCTATCTGATACTCATTTCAATCGTCTCCCTTTGCGCTTAGTGCTCCCTCATCTGGAGCTTTGCGTGAGCTTCGCCATTGTTTCAAGACCGCTGTAGCAAAAAATGAATATCAAAGACAATTTAAGGTTAAATTTTGTTTATGCAAAATATATCATTTCAAATATCAGAAGTAAAATGAGAGAATTAGAGACAACACATTTAAGTGAGAGATTCACACAAAGGAGGGAGGTGGGTTTAAAAGCCAAACTGCAAATGTTGAAATCCATAGAAGCTATTGGTCAGCTAAATCGTTAATATTAAAATAAAAAACCTTCTTACCTTATCTTCTGCTTTAGCATTGGCTTTGGCGGCTTTTGTGGACTTTGGTTTACATGCCTGAAATATAATGCACAAACATATTGTCAAGTAGTTACAGGACATTTAAATAATATAATCTTTGATAGTACTGAGTGAATATAAAGTACCTTCACATTACCAGTTAAGACATTGTTCGTCAGGGAAACCAGTGAGATTGATCCACTGATGAATGTGCCTAGATACTGAGCACTATAAATAGTATTATTGTCAACTCTCACATAGAGGGCGCTGGATTGAACATATTATTAGCCAGGTGGTGGGTTGGACAAGAAATCCCACATTTAGGCATATCAGTTGAACATGTAAATACTCTTCTCATTTTCATAAATGGAGGTTTGATTTTTAGACTGTCTGAATGTAGGCGGCATGTATTCCATTTTTTATATGCTCTCAAACTTGTGCTACCTTTTCTGTATGTTTACATGTCATTTGTTTTGCTACTACCTTTGTGATTCGATTTGCTGTCTTCAATTATAAAAATCAATAAAAATTGAACGATTTTTTTTTTATCCCCTTTAGTTTAAGTCAGAATTAAACCAGACTTGGGGTTAGGTGCAATAGGGGTTCCTTCATATGTTTATGATGTCAAAGGTCATGGACAAGAACAAATGTTAATGTTCCAGACTGCCATCATGCCAGAAGGATGACGCAAGTTTTCTTGCTGTATTTTTTTAATAGTGTGACATTTTGTTTTGCATTCTATGATCTAAAGGTCTGGTAGTGACAAAACTTGGTGGATATGAGGAGGGCAGGAGGTACTTGAGTATTTTGGAGGTTAAAATATATTGCATAAAGGTTATTGCATATTTGATAATTTGCATAATTTATACAAAAAGAAAATGTATTTTGTTGGTTTCTTTATAGGTTATGATAGACGTTCACTATTTTGAAAACTTATAGATAAGACTTCACACATGGCACTTGTGACAATGCATATTTAATGATCTAATTTGAATAATTCTGCAAAAAAAAAATTAAAATGCATTTCTTTTGGTTTATATAGATGCTATGAGGGGACATATGAAAGTTTGAAGCAAAGATCTCCATTCACTTTACGCATGTAGTACTGGCTGTACCCCCGAATATCCAATATCTTAGTATTGACAAAGAAGGTTTGACCATTGAGCACGTCAGCTCAGTTGCTATCTGAACAACCAATACCTAGTGCTATGACTATCACATATTTGCTGTGACATTGCAAACATGGACTATGCATTTTTTGTTTTTATAGATGCTATTAGGATGGGACTTACCCCATATGAATGATTTATAGCTAAGACTTGTCTATTCACTATTGTTTCTGGTGATATTTATTGATATTCATGAGCTAATTTGCATAATTTATATCCCACCAAAAGTTTATTGTTGATGCCTATGAGGAACTGGGAACTCATATTAATCACTTAAGTGCCTAAGGTGTTTTTTACCACGTGGTGCCTAAGGGGGGTTCAGGTTCAACCCCCTAGGAAACCCACTTTCCCGATGGAATTTTCAAATGACTCATACCACCCTTTGAGGGGGCATAAGACAAGGCCGGTGTAATATAAATGAGTTCTGTTTATCGTCTGGAAATTATGGGCATATCATTGTTGTCAAAAATTCGCAAAATTGCTCAAAAAGTAACATGATGGTTTCGCGACCACCTGCTTCCCACAGCATACACATGCAAATCATTTGATGTTTATATCTTCTCTAGAAGGACCAATTTACATATATTTAACAAAACATTCGCATTTTGTACATTCTTGTATTTTTTGCGGGGGCATTCGAGTTGCCATAGGTTTGTACAGCAATGGCGCTCAGGGGGCTCTCTCGATGGTGGAATCCCCACTTCTTTTTCAGCACAGAAAAAGGGTTAATTATTTTTTGTTTCATGTCATATGAACATACAGAATTGGAAAATATTTCTGCCACAGGGTTTGCTAATTTTTTTTTAAAATCACACTCCCGTGGTGCCTAAGGGGGTTTCCTAGGAACCCAAGCTAATTTCTCTGCATTAACGGCGATAATTTTAGTATTTTTTGTATGGAAAGAAACCCGCATCGATAGTTAACACAATTACAAAAAATGAGAGTTCAAAAATATTTTTCACGAGTGAGAAATTCCGAAAACAAATCTTGGTACTATGGAACCCCCCCCTTAGCACTTAAGTGGTTAAGTTTATAGCTACAGCTAAAGCATCCACACACTTATGTCTTGCTAAAGTTTTTGCACATTCAATTAGCTACTTTGATAATTTATAAAATTAAGGAAATACTTAAGCTTAATAGTAGATGGTATACAGGTGGAACCTCCACCATATGCAAGCATATAGCTAGCCTTCCCTGCACAAATGTCACAAGTGACATTGAATTTTTTAAAAAATATGCAGGTTAAACTTGCAAGATCCCCCTGGCTTGGAACAAATGCGCAAACTCATTAATATGTGCAAATAGTGTAAAAACACGTGGCATGGGTATTCTTGCATGCACCCTACCTACATACCAAGTTTGTCCAAATTTGGATATTGGGATCTGGCATAAGTTCACCTTTTAGTATTGAGCCCAAGAGACAATTGCAAATAAGCTCATTATATGAATGACACAGTGTGCGGGGATTACTTAAATAACCACTTCCCACATCTTCTTAGTCAACCTAAACACCGTGCATGGGTATTACTTGCATGCATCCACGACCTACATAACAAGTTTGTCAAATTTGATATTGGGATCTGGCAGCAGTTCACCTTTAGTAATGAGCCAATAAGAGCAAATATGCAAATAGCTCATTAATTATGGATGACAGCAGTGTGCGGGGATTACTAAAGAACGCCACTTCCCACATCTTCTTAGTCCAACCTAAACACGTGCATGGGTATTACTTGCAGCCACCACTCCTACAGAACCAGTTTTTGTCAATTTTGGATATGGGATCTGGAGATTTCACCTTTTTAGTCGAGCCAATAAGCAAATTGCAATCAGCTCAATTAATAGAATGACAAACAATTTGCGGGATTACTTAAATACAAAACCACTTCCACTCTCTTAG
Source organism: Ophioderma brevispina (assembly GCA_023653785.1). Taxonomy (NCBI): domain Eukaryota; kingdom Metazoa; phylum Echinodermata; class Ophiuroidea; order Amphilepidida; family Ophiodermatidae; genus Ophioderma; species Ophioderma brevispina. The sequence continues at coordinate 13,728 of JAMKCH010024399.1, forward strand.
TCAACCTAAACACGTGCATGGGAATTACTTGCATTCACCACTAACCACATACCAAGTTTTGTCAAATTTGGGATATCGGGATCTGGCAAGAAGGTTTCACCTTTTGAGTAATGAAGCCAATAAGAAAGCAATATGCAATAAGCTCATTAATATGATACACATGTGCGGGGATTACTTAATACGCCACTTCCCACATCTTCTTAGTCAACCGTAACCCAAAATGGAACACTGACACCACAGAAGGAATCTGCTGCCCCAATATCCGCCCCATGTTTTTTTTTAAGCCTAGGGGATAAAAATAGAGCACTAACAATTTAATGATTACTTAGAATGTGCCCGAAATTTCGTTCAAAATGGTGTGATTGTTAGGGGGTTCCTTTCATCTTCTAAAATTCCACCTAAATGTAAGCCTACAAAATAGTTGAGAAGTCTGCATTAAACCCATGCTCCATTTAAAATATTCACTTCTTTAAACAGTTTTTGGCCACTGGAGAACTGGCAGCAATGTATGCAGTGAATAGAACTTTTACAAAGTTAACGTTCCACTAATAAACCACTGACCTCCAAGAGAAGAAATGCATTGTTTTATGTAACACCTTTATTTATCCAATGCCAGTTAGACTAACCCTGCACAGGGTGAATTTGGAAGCCTGTGTGGGTGCAATGGATGAAAGCACAAGAATCATGATCCTTATATTGCCATTGTCAATTGGGCGTTCGTCCCCGCCCGCATGGTGCCAATCGTTTTTGCCTGGGCAAGACAGCTTAATCTCAATTGGCCTCCATAGGCCCAAAAGCTAGAGGCTGTTAAGGACTATCATGATCTAGTGCTAGGTTTGAGTGCATCACCAACAGTCCTAAGAAATTAATGTAAGCACTTTGATCTTATGGAAAGACGCTAATATAAAGACTATTTTTCATTCCATTAAGATGGCATAACAAGAATAAATGTTTTTCTGGACAAGTTTTGTTTTGTGCCTTATTATCAATTGTACCAAGATGTTGAATTCTTACCACTGCAAACAACACGATAAGCAATCCAAATCACTGCACTCCTACGACGAGATTATAGTCATCTCTTCCTGTAAAAAAGACTCGTCACATCTTTGCCATCACCATCATGGTGGCGTTGTATAGAACTGGTGATACGTGTGTCAGTAAAAGAGTTTGGTACAGCAACATACTCCTCTCCACTAAACTCTAACCATGATTTCGTCTTCTGTACCCACACAATTATGATAGGGGATATTTTTTGCAATCAGGTGCATAAGTCAAGATACTCACACGCGACCAGTCAGTCAGTCAGACGTTTTGCATGATAGTAATAATGGTGTGTTTAAACTTAGGGTAATGTATGTAATGACATTGAGTGTATTTTGTACTTTTTTTTTAAAGCACTCAAATTTTATCTATCCTAACATCAGAAATGAATGTAATAGCTTTCCATTTGAAAGGTATAATAATACGATTATGCAAAGTTGCTTATAAATGTGTCATTGTAACGGTCAATAAACGTAAATACCATTGACCTCAGTCTCCATCTGCCACTTTTCCCTCTAGGTTTATTTATGTCCGTTTAGATTCATCTGTACTTGAAATCCACCAAAATAACTACCGGACGACACCTGAAGTGAAATATAAATGAAAATTACAGCAAAACTATACAATCCATTTACATTTGTAAGGAAATAACTGTAAATTTGCAATCTGATGTTAACATGTAGTAAGTTCCACTCTTTTATTTTGAATGTAAAAATAGACCTTATTAGGAATGTTTTCAGCATAAATGCACTGAACAAGGATAAAATACTTTCAGTAAACTATGACAGGACAACATCACGAATATTATTAACATTATTTTACACTGTTTATCAATTGGCGGTAATTTACTACTACTCTGGATGCGTCCCATTCCCGGACCTGCCATTAAATTACCATCATTTGTACGGGATTTTTAAAAACTAAAATCAACATCAAAATACTTTAAAATATGTTCATGTTATTAAACATTTGCAGCAAATGGAATAGTTTTGTACGTTTTTTCAGTGTACTTTGAGGTTTTAAAAATCGAAAAAAAATGGCCATTTGACCAGCAAAGAAAATGCAACAAATCTGTAAGATTACAAACAAAAGTGAAGGTACTTTACAAAGTATTTTCTAACAGTGTAGAAAATGGGACAAAGCCATATTGAAAAAACTATCTGTAATATAATAACAATATAATAATATTATAACTATATTTTAAGCATCCTTCAAAGAGAGACAACTACACATGATTAAAATTAAAGCAAACAGTTAAAGACACTATCAGTGATCGCCCCGAAAGAGTGAAAATATTTGAATTTGAAGGAATAGCCTTTTAAAATGAGGGGATTAAGGCTTTGTAAGGATTTTTCCAACTGAAACATGGAAGAAAAGAAGAACAGCAGTGTTCATGATATTAATCTCAATTCAAATGCGTGTTGTAGTAAGTGTCGTACGGACGTGTGACTAAATATTTGCTTTTGTCGTTATTAGGTCGCAGGCGTGTCCTTTCAATGCAAGGGTATGTTGGGATTACTTTACACTGTTACAAAAAAGGTAAAAATCGGATTTTTGAATGATTTTTTCAATTTTCTGTAGCAACTGACTGATAGTGACTTTAATTTTGGGTGAAGATAATGTTATATGCTTTCCAGTCCAGATGCTGAAATTAACAACCGACTGTTATTACAATTAATTTTGTAATCCTATTTAAAAGTACCAGTAGTGCTATACTACTACTACTGCTATCACTACTATTACTACTACAATTACTTCTGCTGTCACTTCTACCATTCTGCCACTATGCGTGGTCTCATATAGGGTAAGGCAGTGGATCTTTTTATGGTATCATTTACGGTCACTTTCAGAATCCCTTGAAGGTTACCCAAACTAGGTACAATACCAAGAACATTACTACAAAAAATAATATCATATTATGAAATAGTTAACTTAAAACAGAATGAGAATTTGTGTAAATCTTGTCAAACCAGATATATGTTACCTTTAGTTAAATATGTCACTCAAATTAAATAACAGTACCAAAACATGTTTGATGTTGTTTGTTGATTGGAATTTTGAATTTCTCAGCTTTACAAATGTTTGAATTTTCTGTGTGAATTACAAAGTAATCAACTAAAATGTGTCCCGTAATATTTCACATGTTATCTCATTAGTATAGAACTAAGGAATATTTAACTAAAAGCAGAGATATTTTAGGTTAAGATTTACAGAGACATTGTACATTGCCACACATTTATGTGCACCAGAACAATATATGTGACGTGTTAACCTCAAATCCACCTTATCAATGTAATTTTTAACTTTAAAAGCTAGTTTTTAGTAACATAGCAAAAAGTAATATAATTCAAAAGACAAAAAACCGAGACAAGCAAAAACAAAACGACGAATAGTATATTCTGAACTTACGGTATGACAGAATCTTCGACATCTTTTCATCTTCATAGGTTCCGCTAGAGCAAGGAAAGCTATCAAAACAACATTTCTCAAAAACATGGTCAGAGAACCGCATAAAATAAGTTATTATGTTACGTTTGTTGATTTAAATTAGAGGGCTATTTAAGGAAACACTAAACGGTAATTGTACAATGCACCAATTTAAGTCAAGTATTAAAATATTGACATCTTAACAACGACTATTTACAGTAATAGAAGTGTAAATATTGAACATGTTGAATGATAACACCGGGGGGGGGGGGGAAAAAAAAAAAAAAAAAAAAGGGGTACTCGACCCAAAATTGGGTACGGGTGTGCGTCCACCGGGTAAAAATATCGACCCATGTTTATAGTGACCAAAATTGTACAAAAATATGACCCATTTATATAGTTGGTTCCGAAATTTCGACCCATTTATATAGTTGGCTTTGAAAATTTCGCACCATTTTCATAGTAATCTTTGTGATTTTAGCGAAAATCGGAAAAATTGACCCATTTTCATAGTAAAATGCGACCAAAAATTGAAAAATTGACCCATCTATATAGTAGCAATGACCTCAAAAAGTGACCCATCTTTATAGTAGCCTGTGGAAAAATGACCCATTGTTATAGTAAGGCGTGAAAATGTGACCAATATCGGCGGCACATATCGTCACGAATCTTCCAAACAGGCCAATCGACCAAAAGTCACATTTCGAGATATCGGCGATTGAAGTTTTCGAGAATTATGAACTTGCATATCTAAAATTTGAAACATTTTAGGAAAATGATGTTATGTGGACATTGTGGACATTGAAACGTTCTTCATTTTGAGCACGCTTTCCATTCAAGTATCCTTTTGTTTTCCTTGTCAAATTTAATTACAAAGTGATTGGTCTGTTTGCAAAAACTAAAAAACGTCCCCTGTTTCTATGTCAAAGGAGACGAATGCACATTGAGCTGTTTGGCGTACTCAAAAAGAGTCGATCGATCGCATCAGGCGGTGGTATTCAACATGTTGAACATACTTTTGCCTGCGGAGGGCGCTAGAAATGACTATGCTTTGTACGGTTTTCTAAGGTGTCATTGTCTCTTACAAGCAAAATAATGTGCCAGTGAAGATAGAAAAGAGGAATGATGAGGTTCTACAATTTTTATTTTGTATTAGAATTGATTTAATCAAATATTTAATATTCAATGTAAAATATAATACATCAAGCTATAAATATACAGTTAATTTATAAATATACAGTTAATTTGAATGGAAACCTGTAAAAGATGGATTTTACGGGGTTTTGTTGGAAGAATTGCTGCCAGAATTGTCTTGTAAAATTTATAGCATTTTTTCTGGTAAACTTTAGTACTTAATCGTATAATTGAAAATTAATAATACTGAATGTACGATAATGTTGATTCTCGAAAAAATTCGAATAAAAGCTCCAGTTGTAGTCGTTTTATACGCCTGGTAAATTGGACATAAAATTTACAGTATTTTGCTGTATTTCCAAATTATAGCATCGGCCCGCATGTGTAAGTACACTAAGGACATCCAAAGCGTATGTCTAGCGTTTGAAACCATGGGTTTTGTGAATTATTGGACATAATAACTTTCATAAACGTTAAGTGGAGAAGAGTTTAGATGTGATTTATCTGTTTTATGCTTGCCGGGTATATTTTGCTACTTTTTTAGAGTAAAAGGCATCAAAGATCCACTATTTATCAGAAGAACGCTAATCTACTATCACGGTCTTTATAGTTGTATTAAATTTTTTGGATGGCGTTCGGACGAAATCACTTTAATTCAATTATCGACCTTACAACGTGTTATAAATGATACTGTTATTTTCAGTACAAATACACTAAAAACGCGCTTTAATCATATGGTAGCTTTTACATTTATAGTATTAATTTTCAGTAGTTCCCACTGTCACTGAAAATAATACAAATTCATGTTAGAGCTTACTACTTTCAAAGTAACGAAAACCATAGGAAGAGTGTATTGGCAATCAGTGTCAAATGACGTATCTAGAACTCGTAAAAATAAACGACTTCGGAGTGGATATATCAAACATTTGCAAATGAATGGGATATTCCCCATGGATAATTATTTAATTTTTGTCATCAACAGATCAGTGCTATGGTTTCACTTTGGAGATCATAGCCAACTCTTAGAGTATTTTGCTCTCTTAAACTTTCCCTGTTTGTTTGAACAATTTCTGAGTAAAAAAAACTAACCATTTTGAGGTTAAGATCGCAGTTCTGCCGACACTTCTCACGTTTGATTTCAATTCAAATTGCCAAATTCGGATTATCAAAGGGTAATTATTGAAACTCCGAATGAGAATTTTCTCATGTTCAACATCTTCTTTTTGGAATTGAAAGGAAACAATCTTCCTGTATCTATATCTACTCATAAGCGTCATCGGTTGCTCATATTCAATTTTTTTGGAATATTTCATGATTATCTTTTAAGTTCCATTAAAGCATGTTTTTAATCAGAGATGGCTGAAATGGTGAATGATAGTTGTCCTACATGTACCAACCATATTCTTTATTTCGCTTAGTGAGTAAACACGATAAATTATTACTAAGTGTAGGTGAAATTATTAATGCACTTAAGTTTCCTGGAACCAAATAATATCTAGGTATGTGGGGCAAAATATAGAAATAAAGAGGAAAAACGAAAAAGATTTTGAGTTCTTTGTTTACCTTGCATTATTGGATCTAACCTTAAGGGGGGGGGGGGTTAGCACCCCCTCAGGTTTTCCCCGCTAGCTACAGCCCCTTTTTGGTGCCAGATGAATCTATGTAATTGATCATTGACTATTTCGCTCCTTTTTATCAAAACAAACATCATCCACCGGGCTATAGGAAAGATCAAAGGTGTCATAAAGAAAGTTAGGATCCAACAATTTTCATGATGGAAATGACTAGTTTACTATGAGAGCAGTTTTAGTGCTATAATATGGTGTTTGGGTCGCTAAAATTGCGAATATCAATTTCCACCTATTTCGTATTTGCGCACTTTCCTCAACATATGACGCTATATAGTGACGTCATAATGGGGATGTTGGTACTTATTTTGTTACAAATGGAATCAGACGCTAAGTCTATCCTTTGGTACCAAATTATTAGGAATCGGATGTTCAACGGAAATCACAGGGGGTGTAACCACCCCACCCCTTCTGGGAGTTTTGTTTATAAAATGGCTTGGGTCGACGAGGGTTAATTTGGCTGAAAATTAAATCATGTACGTACTTTTAAACAGGTAACCTACACTAGAACTAGGCAATCACCACCTGGGACCCTCTGCTATGAAACCCAAATACCTAATAACCCCCGATACTATGCTACCATAAGGGAATCTAATAAAACATTGAATTTATGTATATCACTTATTTTCCGTCTACAATTAATATATTGTAAATATAAATGGCCAATATCATACCAAATCGTGAAATTGTTTTTCACAAAGGTTTTTTTGAACATCCTATAAAAAAAAAATCTGAAGTGAAAATAGCTACTACCCTTAGTGATTGTTTATGTCCTTTCTGAGGTTAAAACTTTATCGTGTCTGTTATAACTTTGCATTAACCATTCCTTATTTGAATCTGGTACTTTATTACATAACTTCACAATCAACTTATTTTCAGCCACAGGTGTAAACTGAGTAACTGTTACTATTTTTGCACATTTACCTCCTAATACATGTATGTTTGTGTTACACTTCTCACATGAAATCAGGGTATTGTTTGTTAAATTATTCTCAGAACGTATAGTTGGTCGTTACAAACAAAAACATGATCCTTTTAACATTAGGTCTACAACAATAAAAAATAATAATAAATAAAACTCACGGCGCGATTCAAAACTGCATAACGTGGCTCCTCCTTTTGCCGTGCCATCGCCCGGATCAGTCAAGAACATCTTACAATCTACGTCTGTAACGACACATGCTATCTAAAATGCATATTTTTTGTTTTACCACTACTAAACCACTGCATCTTGTATTTACGAATAACTTGCGCTTTGCACAGTAAAAAAAAAAAAGATCAAAGACAATAATTGACCGCATTAAATATAGGTAATAACTTTTTTGTCCAATTTTCGAGGCCTATTTCCCACTAAATTTATCAGAGACAGAGCTCTTGATAACTTTGAAATTAGTATCAACATTGTTGATACCTAATCTGGATTCTCAATTCTAGTTTATTTCCCGGAAAAATACTGGTAAATCTTATAAGGAAAATACTGGGAGCAATTCTGCCACAAATCCTAAACCACAGCTTTTATAGTTCCCTTCAAATTCACTTTATACATTTTACAGTTTATGCTATTTTATACCAAATTAACTGATTTTACAGTATACATTTATGCACTACCGTTTGGTGACATTTGTGGATAATGCCTACTAAGTAGGATATGTTCGTATGCTTTTTTTTTTTTATTCGCTACACATTCACATCCTCTGTAATAACATCTACGCCAAATATAATATTCTTTCAAGTGTTTTGAGAATCAGTTTTACAGTATTAGTTCACAGTAATTAGTCGGAGAATTGCTGTCATTAAAATACTGGAAAATTTATAATATTTTGAGTGTCGCAAATCAGTCTCACATACAGCTACACACATTGTACTAATTAACTTCGACCAGACTTCTATAGCCCGCCCCTCCCCTGTTATATCAAGCGAGGAGATAATCTCGCAGTATCCCATTGATCGAAGCTCACTTAATAGCAGCAGCCGTGCGGAGGTTTTCAGATACAGCAAAACATAGACGCATGCAGATTGGGTCTTTTGGAAGACTTTCATTTGGCGTTGGGTATGCATTCCCCAAAGTGAAAATCTATTATTCTTGAAAAATTGGAATTGTTTATTTTTGCTCATTTTGGTATATGAAAAGAGCTGTGATATAGTATCATAATATGCAAAAACTCAATTTCGCCAAATGGTCGATTGGCCTGTTTGGAAAGACTCATGACGATATTACCATACCGTTCCACGGAGTACCACCCCCCCCCCCCCCCCCCCCGGGTGTATAACTATGCTTGTAGATAAAGATTGATTTTGATTCCTTTGACTTACCCGACTTGGTGTATGTAAAAATTGTCATAAGCATTTCGCATGTAAAAAAAAGAAACGCATACACTTGAATAACAGTAAATTGGGAATATAGGTTTTCCCACGTTCGTTTCGCACAATTTCTCCGAATTCAACACTTTGCTTAGTTCAAATTCCGTCCCACAAATCGAAAATGTACATTTGCAACTCGATTTCGTCTTTGGACATCCCAAATAGTCGATGATCCAACGATTTCAATCTATTGTCATTCAGTTTCGTCCCGTTATTCGATTTTAGTCCGACCTTCAAAAGCGGCGATATAATGGGTAGTTGGATACGTCTTTGGTCATTGGGTTTTCAACGATTGGTCTTTTTCAATTCGTCAGGTGTTTCGAGGCAACCAAATATATATTTTGTGCAACTTTGGCACCAAAAATCAGCCAGTTTGTGTTAAGCCAAATACTTGATTGTTCCAATAAATTCAAACATAAAAGCTGTTTTAAAATCATTTTGTCATGAGCTAAATTAAAAACAACCTGCATTTAACATAAATATAAGAGCCAAATTTAATTGAACTGATTTTGTCCTTACCACAACTTTAGAAATTTTGATTTAAATTCCATGTAATTTAGAGTGCCCCTCCTTGAGTGATCATCACAAAAATGTCGTCATAAAAACGTACTTCCTATCCTTTTAAGAGCCATTTCAAATGATAGGCCTTAACCGCCTGCATGATACCCGCCCAATGCTGCCTATACGACGTATTCGAGAATTATATTTTTTATGAATCCCGTATGACATGACGAAATCGGTATTCGGCCGATTAACGCCGGACGAAATTGTATGACCCCACGAATTTGAATTAAAACGAACCGGTGCGACCATTGACGGGTTAGAGTGCACCAAGGGTTGAAGTTTGGCCTGACCAAAGACAAATCGAGGGTTGCCAAGGTTACAGTTCGATTTTTGGGACGAATTTGAACTAAGCAATTGTTGAATTCGGATGAACATGGTGCGAACCTAAGGTGGGGGGGGGGTGACGGGAAAACCTTACTAAACCAGCTTCTTGCCGTTGCGGGTTAAAGGGCATCTACAGAGTAATTAATATTTTCATATATCAGTAGCATTGGTAAAGTTACTCTCTGGCTCGTAAAACGATGCCTAAACACTCACCGTAACTACATATAGCATTGGTAAACTACATTGTAAAGTAATCTTGCTTCCACTCACCACATTGTTCCTCTCTACAACATCCAGGCTTGTCACACACTCTAGATAAAACAGAGTACATAAAGTCTAAATCATGCACTCAATTATGAACCCTTGAACTTCGGGCAGTAACCAATGAAATGACATAATATTCACATAGGTTTGAGAATATATATTGAGTGCGGTTTTTAATGTTGTGAAACTGTTCTGTCTTACAATCACGGATGTCGCAAAAAATATCGCATGTACTTACCAATGCTGCCCCATCGTCTTCCATCTCGGTACTGTCCTGTTCTATATTCCTTTCCTCTTGTACATGCAGGAGCTTGTTCACGCTGTTAAATTTTCAGTGTTTAATTGTTTTTAGAGTGCCCTAGTATTCACTTTTAGTACGGGAAAACGATTCTCATTCCCTACGGTGTTACGCTACTTTGTAAGCTGTTTTAATATAAGACGCGCAGGCTTCCACACGTCACATCTTGCTACTAAGATGACACCGCCTTGGGTGTGCAATATTTTAAATTCTACAGAATGCAAATAGAAATTGAATGTGGTTTTGTATCAGTCCTACAAGGAGGGAGCGAGGGACCAGGAAGGCATCAATATTTGGGGTTGGTGATGAACATCATATATTGAACTATTGATTTTTTCAGAGAGTCATAGAAAATTCCGGTGACTGGAATGTCACTGGTATTGTTCTTCTTTTTCGTGTCCTGTTTTGGAATGGATATCCTTTTTAAGATTTGGAGTATGTTTATCATCTCATTTTTTTCCTGGGACCTTTAAAAGTACCCAACCATATTTACGCACTGCGTAATTTTTAACAATTGTAATTTCTTTTACTTTAAAAAAGACATTTGTGAAGCCAAATTCAACTTTCGCACATAGACTTCGGGGACTTAATTTTTAAAAGTTAAGTTTTTTTTTTTTTTTTAAATATTGTTAATTATGAACTGCTACTTAAATTGACGGAATAGTGCATTAAATACCTAGACGCCTGTCTAGCAAAGAAGGCATTTTTTACATGTTCTATTATACCCCCAAGGAGTAATCTGATACGCTAAAAAGCACGTCTGGCCTTTTATTTATCTTTAAATAAAATATTTTTCATTATTCATAATACACCTACCACAATCCAACCATTGGCCAATCCACATTACAATTCTCACTGCACATTGCCACATCGTTTGACTTGAGCATTTGGCTCTGGCATTGATGGCACTGGGAATACGGCACGGGATTCACAACACACATGACCTGAGGAACGTCACCTGGACAAGGAGGCTCTAGAGTGCAAATCAAACATACACTTTATTTTAAAATGGAAATTTGAAAAGAACCTGAAAGTTTCGTTTTACTGTCGCCTTAACATATAATCTTGGATGTAAGGTAGGTATTATTAAATTTTAAACTGACAACCTGACCCCCATTGTTTCCCTGGTGTTGGTGTCATCATGCTTTCAATTCATCACATTTGCAGACAATAAACATAAATACGTTTATAATGAATATTTACGTTTGTTTAATTCTAATTACACATTTATAACAGTATTAAAAGGACATTAAAATAAATCTTGAGAATCTATAGTGAACCACTACTTGACTTTGTTGCTTCTTAAAATTAGGCGTGTTTTAGAGGCTATTTAAATGTTTCTAAAATTTAACCTTTTTTATTTGGAAGCTTGAAGCATTTCTTAACCTGAATACTCCCTAGCTCCCTCCCAGCAATCACTGCTAGGGTAGTGTCACGTGGGAAGGACAGCACTTTAAGATTGAAAAAAACCTGTTCGGAGAGGGGGCGAGAAAAGGTGATTTGAGCCATCAGGATCAAAGAGTGTCACGGACTTTGAGAATATAAATTGAGTGCGGTTTTAGTGTTGTGAAATGGTTCTGTCTTACAATCACGGATGTCTCAAAAATATCTAATTTTCTTACCAAATGCTGCACCCATCGTCTCCATCTCGGTACTGTCCTGTTTTATCTCGCTTCTCTGTACATTGCAAGGAGCTTGTTCGCCTGTAATTTCAAGGGTTTAATAGTCATCTTAGTAGTGCACTAGTATCCAACATTTATTACGGGAAACGAAATCTCTGCCTCCACTAAGGGTGTTTAGTAGGAATTTTGAGCAGTTTTAATATAAAGATGGCCAAATACATTTCCATCAAACGGTCTTAAAGCACATTCCCTTTGCTACTGAGGGGACAACGTCTTGGGTGTGCACCTTTTTAAACGTACCCAACCGATTTATGCACTGCGTAATTTAACAAAATTGTAATTTCTCGTTATACTATATAATAACTACATTTGTTGTGAAGCAAATCACTTTCGCACTAGAAACTTCGGGGCTTAATTATAAATTTAACATGCCATTCAAGAATGAATGTTAATTATGAAGCTACTTAAATTGACCGAATGGCAATTTAATTACAGACCTAGCAAGGAAGAATTGAGATGGTTCTATTATGTCAACACAGGTAGTACTAGTAATCGATACTGCAAAAAGCACCGTATGGTCAATTTTATTTTTTGTCTTTAAAATATTATTTTTATTCATTCTATACCTACAACAATCCAACCACATTGCCCATCCAACATCTAAAATTCAGCACTGCACATCCACATCTGTTCACTTGGCATTTGGCGTCTGGATATGATAGGCAACCATGGGAATACATGCAGGGATTTCAAAAACACACAATGGCATGAGGAACGTCACCTGGACAAGGAGGCTCTAGAGTGCGAAATCAACATATCACTTATTTGAAAGAAATTGGAAATTTGAAAGAAACCTGAAAGTTTACGTTTACTGTCGCCTTAACAAATATATAATCTTGGAGGTAAGGTAAGGTATTATTAAAATTTTAACGACACCTGAACACAATTGTGTCATGTTGTGTCATCATGCTTATGCATCAAACATTTTGCAAGACATAAACATAAAATACGTTATAATGAATATTTGACTTTTGTTAATTCTAATTACAACATTTATAAACAGTAGTTAAAAAGGACAGTTAAAATAGAATCTTGGAGGAATTAAGTTGAACCACTACTTGACATTTTTTGCTTCTTAAATTAGCGTGTTTAGGCTATTTGAAATGTTTCTAAATTTAACCTTTTTTATTTGGAAGCTTGAAGCATTTCTTAACCTGATATCCCTTCCCCTCCCCAGCAATCACTGCTGGGTAGTGTCACGTGGGAAGGAACAGCAATTTAAGATTTAAGCATGTTCGGGGGAAAGAAGGTGATTTGACTATCAGGTATCAAATGAGTGTCAACGACTTTGAAAGTAAAGAGAAGGCCTTCATTGCAACTGCTGCCATACCCCGAATAACTGCAGGTGCCAGTGGGTGAAATTGGATGGCCGACATAGTTGATGCAACCAGTGTTGGGAGACGATTAAAAATCCGGGCTGATGCCCACAAAAATGGGATATTATAGGTGTTGACCGTCAACAAAATAGACTGGTACCTCATGGTGTTGCAAGTTCTGCCATGATGTGTAGATTGCATGTATCACAGTTACAGGGATTTATATCTACTAATATGTGACACAGAGTACATTGTGCAATAACCATATCTAGTAAAGCTTGTGAATCCATTAGAGTCGTTGCAGCATCTGCGTGACACTTGCTGTTCTATAGTACGGTAGTTGTTACACTCGAATCTAGCAAGCAGATGCTGCAATGACTCCGATGCATTGACTCGTTTCTGTACATATGGTTTCCAAGATTACAATTTGTGACAATATAACCATGGCAACACATTTCGTCGGAGGAACCTTAAGGACTGACTTCGGAACTCAACCACCAGTTGACCGGCGGTCATTGCGGCTAAACCGTGTTTCATTGTTTGGAAAAATAGAAACCGGTGTGAAAGCAACCATAGTCCGGCAGGTATCATAGTCAGGGCTCCACAGACGACAACGGAATAAAGCGTGAAACTAATGTTGCGTGAGAGTCAACTGAATCGATTGCCCTATTGTTCACCATTGTTCCCGGACTGTGAGACCGGCGGACCATATCTCCTGCCACACCGGTTTCAACCAAAACGAACCCGACTGAACAAAAAAAAAAAAAAAAAAAAAGCTGCCATACCCCGAATAACTGCAGGTGCCAGTGGGTGAAATTGGATGGCCGACATAGTTGATGCAACCAGTGTTGGGAGACGATTAAAAATCCGGGCTGATGCCCACAAAAATGGGATATTATAGGTGTTGACCGTCAACGAAATAGACTGGTACCTCATGGTGTTGCAAGTTCTCCCATGATGTGTAGATTGCAAGTATCACAGTTACAGGGATTTATATCTACTAATTTGTGACACAGGGTACATTGTGCAATAACCATCTAGTAAAGCTTGTGAATCCATTAGAGCCGTTGCAGCATCTGTGTGATACTTGATGTTCTATAGTACGGTAGTTGGTACACTCGAATCTAGCAAGCAGATGCTGCACTGACTCCGATGCATTGACTCGTTTCTGTGCATATGGTTTCCAAGATTCCAATTTGTGACAATATAACCATGGCAACACATTTGGTCGGAGGAACCTTAAGGACTGACTTCGGAACTCAACCACCAGTTGACCGGCGGTCATTGCGGCTAAACCGTGTTTCATTGTTTGGAAAAATAGAAACCGGTTTCAACCAAAACGAACCCGACAGAACAGGCGAGTAACGGTCGTTAAGTTCGAAGCCTAGTTGAAGTGATCGACGTCACATGGTCTTTTTGTCGCCCACAAAGGTTTTGTGATTAGATGATTTTTCGATACAGTGCCCCTAGACCTAGGATTAGTTTTGCGGGTAATAGAAAAATATCGATGCATTGGAGCACATCTGCCATTGGTCAACCCATTGGAACAGGCTTCTTAAAAATGGCCTGGTCATCATAGTTTTTCCACGTGCGTGATAATGTCATCGGCGAAGAGCCTAAGGGTGGATTTTATTTTAGCTACTATATTATGTTATCCATCATTCTTTATTATCATTAAAACATCAAAATAACAAAGAAAATACATATACCCCAGGGCACGCTACTGAACTGAGATCAGTAGACAGGCAGGGGAAACAATCACCAAAATACATGAACAAATTAATTTATACCCACACACAGAAAGGCCAGGAAGCATGGGGTGGGACCACCGACAACGATGAACAGGAAGAATTAAATCTTCGTAGGCGGAATCCCAGTTAGGCTCATTTCGAGCGTTCCAAATGGAATAACTACGTGTGATGGCAATTTCGCTCAGATTTTTGGAACCAATCTCAATGCAGTTAAAATGACATTTACACCCTTCCTGGATAATATCTGACTGAGCACTATGAAAACTTCGCCGTTGCAGCTATGTGATATTTCGTTCACTGATCCGCCAAATCTTTCAGTCCTTGAAAACGTGTGGACTTATCCGCAATGTTTGTTAGTTATGAATGAGGGCCGGGGACTCAGGCTACAAACATAATTAATGAGCACTATATAGCGTGCCGTGTGCAAGACATCTCCCGATTGGGGCTTCTTCAACCAGGGTGGCATGCAGTCAACATTTCCAAGGGTTGAATCTATGCATAATGGAAAACGCCACAAGTTTATTACAACCAATGCAAGTCAAATATGGTACGAGTATAAAGGTTAAACCTTCAGGATTTGCCATAAAAAAGTCGGCTTATGATAAAATGTTTGAAAGATGATTAAAAGGAAATAAGTTCGAAGTATTACTTGTCAAACTGTAGCGATCAAAGGCCAAAGAGAGAAAAACTGGATACGGAACGATGCAGTAAATCCTCTGAAACTTCACTCATAATTCCGATTTTGACGCGTAAAGTAGCCATCAATAAGAGAATGGTTTATTTGCTACACCAATTCTTACGATTGCACATGTGGGGAAATTTATGCAGCTTCTAAACATGTAAATACAAATTTCCAATGATTCAACAACCTGTCTGTTTCTCAAATATTCTGACGTCACGCAACGTCATTTAATGAGCAGCCCTCAATCGGCAAAATGTCCTACACAGTTTTCTAAGTGCTGAGGTTTTCATACCGAGATGTTTTGAGCTTATGGGCCTCTTGAATATTAGTTTCAAATGGAACAGTAAGCTCAATAATGTGGATGGACTTTTTGGTATTGTTAATGATAATAATATCCGGTCTTTGGGCAGTAGGCAAGATGCTGGGTGGGAGGCTACCTCCAGTCACGGTATAGCCATGAAGATCAGCATATATTTTGAAATTGTCTTGAGAATTTTTAATCAGGCTATGGAATGACTGGATCATATGGATAATAATACTGCTATGTCTCCATGTATAGCGTCCCTGCTGTAAAGATATTTTGCAATTGTTTGGGCAAAATATCGATACAAGATTTCACTGCAAAGCTCAAAACTTTCTAGGTAAGTTATAAATCACGGACTTTCAATGGAAACTTAAAAGAGAGCAGGACCAAGGCCTGAGCCAAAGCCTTCATTGATGTAAAAGTAAAAGAGAGAACGACCAAGGTCTAAGCATTGTGGTACTCCCTGCCAAGAAATAAATTATCTACCCTATGGTATATTCTCTGATGCAATAATCGTTGTGATTGGAAGCATACCATTGAACATCTTATGGTGCATAAAATTATCCATATGGATATACACCACATTCTGGAATATTCTTCAACTGCATGTTCTTTGAGAAAGTCTACTCTGGGGAAAAAAGGGCTCTTTTATTGACTTGATATCTGTTCTCCAGGTACTGAACAAAATTTTCTAAGTGTTTTACCTTCACGTTATGTAAACAGTATGAAATATCAATACCATCAAATATTGGAATCTTCTAGGAAACCACACTTCTGTTTTAATCATTACACTATTTTCTTCAACGACCAGGAACTCCTTAATCTAAAATTCAGATTAATTCATATATAACGGTCCCTACCACGAATAGAATCCATACAAGCATGACCACATCCGATAGAACAGCATTTCTGGTCTCCTGGACAACTTTCGTCATTATCACATAATTCGGCACAGGCACCAAAGGTACTTCCAGGTATATGAGGGCATGTCCCTGGTTTTTCTGATAATCGAATTTGGATAATAATATCCATGAAAATGTAAAGTCATTACAACGAGAGCACAGAAATGGGAGTTAGCAGAGGTGATGCAAAGATGGGGAAAAGTCGGTTTAAGAATTCGGATGAAAGGGGTGGACATAACAAATTAGTAAAGATGTAACAAATAGGAACTTGCAAAAGTTAGAAAAGGGTGTAGGGTGACTTCAATCATGTGGAAGAACTAGAAGGAATTATTGTTGGTTGGAAAACTTTGACAAGATAAGCACAATCTCTTCATGAAAAAAGTGCAACAAAATCTGAAAACAGGTGACAGCAAGGCATTGGAAGATGCGGTTAAATAAGACGGGGATGAAGCTACAATTGAAAATGTAAAGGATGTGAGTTGGACATCTTTCTGCAACAAGAGCTCAGAGCTGCAAGATTGTAACTTAATGGTGATAAATAAGTACAGGCGATTGAGGGGAAAGGGAGGTAGAAAGGCACAAGAAAAGTGATGCGACAGATTAAATGATGGACAAAGTGCTGAAAATCCACTAATAGCTAATAATTAATCGGACGTGGAACAATGGTTTTGAAAATGAAGACACTAATAATGATGACAACGACAATGGTGAAATGGCAATAATATTACACAATGTTCTGTCGCCAGCTGTTGACATACATGACGCAGATTTGGTCCACTCTCTTCGATGTCGAAGTTTATATTGATTTTGTTATTTAACATTTGAAGTTCAAACGATACAGAAATCGTTTAGAGATTCACGGTTTGCTGGGAACCTACCTGTTGGAACAGGGTTGCTACACACGTGTCCGCATCCATTAGAACAACATTTGCGATCACCATAGCAATCCGTATCCTCTTCACAATATTCTATACACAAACCGACTTGACCTTCGAGTAGTGCAGGGCAGCTACCTGGTTTATCTGCGCAAATTAACCATAAAATTAATGTAGATAAACTTAGAACTTGATTTTAATTTCTCGGTTCTCGACATTTTTGGCGGGTGGGACGTAGATGTCCACCAGAGCCTTATCGGGCATACCGGCTCGGGTGCACCACCTTGCAAAGCAAAATTATACAAAATGGAAAAGCCACAACCACAACGTGTGTCGGCCTCTTTGGGGAGAGATACAATGTTATCTGACCGATTAAACACATATTTTGATTATCTTTCCGAAATTGTAACGTTCCAATACCTTTTATTGCATCAACACATGTATGGCCACATCCATTGGAGCAGCATTTCTGTTGGTCCCCACAATCAATATCATGTTGGCATTCTTCAACACAGATACCAACACCCCCATAATCACTAGCGGGACATGTCCCTTGTTTCGGCTCTGAAAAGAAAGAACAATGGCATAATTACAGTACATTATGACTCAAGAACTATACGTAGTAATAATTAACTGACTTTGTTGTCACGTGAAAGTATGCACACTATTCTTTTCAGAAGTACATTTACATACCTGGCACAGGTTGCATACACGTATGACCACACCCATTGGAACAACACATCTGATCTCCTGGACAAGAGTCGTCACCATAACATAATTCCACACATGATCCAAACTGGCCCTCGACTACAGCGGGACACATTACTGAAGAAACAAAATGTGATTGACAAGATTACAGAAAAATTCATAGTAAAAAAGAAAAAATTAACTGTTTGTGCAAATTTTATTTCCATTTAGGAGGAGGAAGCATCATTTCGTTGGCTGAATGAGAAAGGAACATGAGTGGGTTTTGACCATTTTTACCAGAAGAGGTTTTTTTTTGTGTTTTTAATGGCACAAAAAGTGTAAATGAAACGAAAATATTTGTGTCTGATAAAAATAACATAATTACTCTTGCATTATACATAGTAAAATATTTATGTACAAAACAGGAGGACGTATGTGCAGGGAGAATTTTCCAGTCAATAAGTGGTGGTACCACTTATGTCCGTCTTACATTAAAGGTGAAAAAATAATAACGCAAGACGGATATAAGTGGATTACACGGAAGAACTGTATTCTCTTTTTTCCTAATTAAACTATTGTAATTGCTTATATAGTTCTTAATGTGCACAAATACCTCCTCTTTCAAATCCATCAATTCGTCGAAAATGTCCCATTTGTTTTGCATTCAGTCGATGATTTGAAATCGCTTGCAAATCACAGGGACTGTTGACAGCTTTGCTTGTTTTCGTTTTCAGAAAAAAAAAAGAGTACCATTTGGTTTCTACCATAATTTGCCTGAACAGGTAAGTTAATATCTTAGGATACCTACTGTGATTGTTTTTCCCAAAATTGGAGGGCTTCAGCTAAATTGAACGATTTGCCGCTTACCAATTAACATTTTAGCTTAATTTTTTAATGATACAATATCTACTGAGCACGATATTAATTAGCTTTGGCAAAAATCTGAAGGATGGCGAGATATAGCCAACACCTTTTACCGGTGTGAAAGTAATTATTGTCCGCCGGGAGCCATATAGTCCGGGCTCCGCTGACGATAACGGAATAAAGCCCGAAACTAATGTTGTGTAAAGAGTCAACTGAATCGAGTGCCCTATTCCTTACCGTTGTAGCCGGACTATGAGTACGGCGGACTATAATTAATTTCTACACCGGGTTGGGTATAGCCCGTGTTATGATTCCCACTCTCCAGATTGACAACTTGGTGTAAGACTGAGATTGTCTTTATAAAAAACTCATTTATTTTCCATCATTTAAAAAACACAAAGAATAATCGCAATCACAAGAAGATGGAGGCGGTACAACTAGAAGCAAAAGCCTGAAAATGTTGTACCCCTTTACAACAAATAAGATCTAAAAATCATAACAACATAACATACAACTTTCTTTCTCCTACAGACATACCACACGAGAGGGGGTAATAGTTAAAAAGGGGGCATAGGGATGTGCCGCCAAGAAGGGTATTATTTTCATCCCCTCTAACCAAATCAAAAGTGAGACCGCCTGGGCATACCACATGAACTTCCTAATAAGAAATGTGTTAAACCCCCAATTTATTTGGTTTTGCATATCAGTTGTAAGCTTATTTAGCCGTATCCTATGTGCTGCTATACTGTACATAACTATTGGCCTGGACGTTTTTTACTCCATTGCCATTGTTTAATCAAACACAAGAATGGTATACTAAAATCTCCCGGTGAACTGAATTACATTTTGATTTTATATGTTAAATTATTTTCTAAATAATTTAATCTAAAATAGAGTAAGTATAATTGAATACACCAACTACATGTACATTCATAATGCACATTACCTGGTATAGGGTCCAAGCAGACATGGCCGCATCCATTGGAACAGCATTTTGTAAGGCCTGGGCAGTCCATATCATGATGACATTCTTCTGCACATGTACCAACAACTTCTTCATCGACTCTCGGACACATGCCCGGCGCAGGTACTAATAGGGTAACAATATAAAAACATTTTAATCTGATAATAGGTTTAAATAGTTTACTTTAAAGTTATGTCGACTTGGTATTAGTACCGCAAACATGCATATACCTAATGTATCAAAAGAAAGTCCTACCATACGGTAAAGTACATAAGGTGCCCCCACAAGCACTTGGACAACACTTGGTATGAGTTAAATCTTGCCCACAATCGTTGTCATTGGTACAAATTTCTCCACCACATATTCCACTTGAACCTGGAGCAATTGGTGGACAGCCATCTGGAACCACTACAAGTTAAAAACAAATTAATATGGCAACAATATTTTTAAGATATGACCTTATATGACCACAACAAGTAAAAGAAAATAATATGGCAACAACAATTATAAAAATATAACTTTACATTGTGTTCGCAAATTTCGAAAAAAAGAAAGATTATTAGGCAACAAATATATTGCATAATATCAAAATAATAACGAGTTCTGGTAAGCTACGAATGCAACTCTGATGAATGAGTATCCTATTCAACTGATTAAACACTTAAATTAAATTACATTATTTACATTAAATTATAAGACTTTAATACCTATAACTGCATCTACGCATGTATGACCACATCCATTTGAGCAGCATTTCTGTTGTCCTCCACAATCAATGTCATGTTGGCATTCCTCAATGCATATGCCAAATCCGCCTTCATTAGCAGGGCAGGTACCTGGTCTTGGTTCTAAAATATTTTTTTAAATAACATTTGTAAGTAAAATCGATCATGCAATTTATTGACATTTTACTATTATTATGATGTTTGTTATTAATCGTTAATGCTGTTGTTGTTGTTGTTGTTGTCATTTCATTATTTTAATACATTTCAAAGTATTATTCTAGGAATTATGAAAATACCTGGTACAGGGGTCATACAGACATGACCACATCCATTAGAGCAGCACATTTGTTCTCCTGGACAAGAGTCATCACCACTGCAATATTCAACACAAGACCCTATTTCGCCTGATGACACGGCAGGACACGTCACTAGATTCGAAGAAAAACACTTTAATATATGAGAACAATTATATCACTATCTCAATAATAACTGTTAGGTATTCTAAATGTCCGTTCATACTTCCACTGCAAAGCAATGCAGTGAGTTGCATTGCCCGAATAGCAGCCTCTGCCCAAGATGCTGCAATGCAGTACTGCAACAAAGTTAAATTCGTTTTAACTTGCATTGCAGTGGGTTGCATCAAGTTGCAGTAGAAAGTGATCGATATATCGGTACTGCAGCAGCACTGCACTGCATTGCAGTGGAAGTATGAACGGACCTTTAATGAAGATCCACTTGGAATTTGAAAATGGGTTTTCAAATTACATACCTGTAATTGGTTCCAAGCAAACATGTCCGCATCCATTGGAACAGCATTTTCTTTCTCCCTGGCAGTGAAGATCATGTTGACATTCTTCCACACAAGAACCAATGACATCACCATCTACTTTTGGGCACATACCTGGTTTTGGTTCTAGAATGGTAAAAATGCAATAAATAAATTGCTTATAGTCTATAATATATTACAATATTATATAATACAACAAAATATATGAAGAATCTGCTTGACATTTTAAATATGGCACACACAAGAAGAGGAAAGTAAGACACACCATACGGTACGGTACACAAGTTGCCTCCGCAAGCACTTGGACAACACTTGGTTTGAGGAGCATGTTGGTCACATTCGGTGTCTCTGGAACACATTACTCCACCACAGGTCCCACTTACACCAGGGCCAATAGGTGGACAGCCTTCTGGAACTTCTGGAACAACTACAAACAATACAAAGAGGTGGTTCATTTATAGACATTTAGCAAAAAGCTTACCATTGTCAACAAAAAGTTTATATATTTTCGTGGCATTACAACAAACATTATAAAATTATAAAATGCTCAAATAAAATATTAACGGATACCTGGAATTGCATCCACGCAGATATGCCCACATCCATTAGAACAACATTTCTGTTGTCGTCTGCAATCAATGTCATGTTGACATTCTTCAACACAAGTTCCAAATCCACCCTCATTAGCAGGGCATGTGCCTGGTCTCGGTTCTAAAATGAATGTATACAAAACTTGTATTATTTATATTCATTATTATTATTAATATTTTGTTTCACATGATTCAATCTTAGGGCTATTGATAGATATTATTCCAAAGTGTTATTTAAGAATTTAAAATACCTGGTACCGGTGTCATACAGGCATGACCACATCCATTAGAACAACACATCTGTTCTCCTGGACAAGAATCATCACCACTACAGTATTCAGTACATGACCCTGCTTGGCCTTCTGGTATGACGGGACACATCACTGAATTTAAAAAGGAAAGTTAATTAAGCTTAATCGGAAAAACTAGCTGAGCCATCTTTCCAAAAGTAAAAGTTGTGATAGGGTACTTTCATAAAGCTAATTGTGTACCTGTTATTCATTCCAAGCTAACATTTATAGCGACAGCTTTCAATAATTTATTTAAAGTTATTAATTTTAACATTAAGAACATTTTAAGACCTACCTGGTATTGCTTCCAGGCAAACATGCCCACATCCATTGGAACAGCATTTTCTTTCACCCCAGCAATCCATGTCGTGTTGACAATGCTCAACACATACACCGATGGTATCTTCGTCCACCTTTGGACACATACCGGGTCTTGGGACTATGAAAATATATACACGAAAATTAGTGAACTCCAATATACTACAATATCAGAATTACTATTTCAAATGCTGTCTACTGAAATCAACGTACCATATGGTGCGGTACACAAGTTGCCTCCACAAGCACTTGGACAACACTTGGTTTGAGGAGCATGTTGGCTACATTCGTTGTCGCTGGAACACATTTGTCCGCCACATGGTCCACTCGCACCAGGACCAATTGGTGGGCAGCCTTCTGGAATAGCTAAATATTGTAATTAAGAAAAAAAGAAGAGAGACATTGTGTAAAAAATCAGTAATTCGGCCATTTTTGAAGGTATGAAATTGAACTCTTTCCTAATGGTAATAAACTTGATTTCAATAATAATTGTTTTCAGCTAATTGTATTTCGGGCTTCGCGTGCACCTGCATGGATGATGAAGAGATAAACTTAATATCGTAATATATACATTGAATTATAGTAGATTCATCCCATCGTGTCACCTCTAGTACTTTTCCGAAGGTACTGGCATTGAATGAGGGGATATGTATTGGATGGAAATTAAAATGTTCTATTGAAGCATAGAGTCCCCTAGCACAGAAAAACTCAATTATGTGCTTAATGACAGTCAACGTAAACGCATATAGCTACATTAACTCTCAAAACATTCTGACTTATCGTATTTGCTTTAATAGTATTCATGTAACAGGCGAGTTGAACTTTACTGACTTTTGAGGCTTGAACGCCCGTGTTTTGGATACGAGGGAACAAAAAGTCTTTGTACTCCTTCTGTATACATGAAAAGCGAGATTATCTTAGTTCGTTCAGGTGAATCGAGCCACATATTCTGCCTCCTCTCCCAAGTAATCGACGCTGTCCAAAACTTTTCCCGTGTTGACACGATGGTTTGAACTTACTGTAATCCGTAATAACGTGTCTAAACCGTGATACTACATTTTCAGAATAGTCGTTACCACAAAATTAAACGCAAAGTATGCTCTACAGGAAAGCATTCCAGTTCTAAAATTATTAGCTATGGGAAATAAATAATGCCACAAGGTACAAGTATTGCATTGTCTAATTTCAAAAAACTTTTGAGTTAATCTACGATGATGTCGACGATTGTGTTGGTGGTGGTGAAAAGGAGAGAAGGAGGACGAGGACGGGGAAAAGGAGGGATGGGATCTTATCCTAATGCAACGACATTGCGCTAGTCTACTCCTATTTTTCAATGCGCTACCATTTAAAACTAAAATAATTCAATGGAAAGGAACCTTTTAGCGTTTCTAGTTTCGAGCAACTATTTCACTTTGAAAATTGCGCAATAGTATGGATTATCGTCGTAATCTACCTAATTATATAAGTTTTATACAACTCTAACAACGAAATAAAGATTGCTGCTTTCGATAAAAAATATTTAGCAATGTATGTTTAGAAGTCACGTAACCACCTAAGAGAATCTAAGTGGCTTAGCGGTAATTATGTCAGACTCCCAATCAAACGAAAAATTGTGTCTAGAGTTCGAATCACACTCAGTACGTATTTTTTTTACTTTAGTGTTGTATTTTTACTCTTAGATATTGTAAGAGGGTCATGCATAACGTGTAACTTTTCAGTGCCTACATCTTTCTTATAGGCCCAAAATTCACTAAATTCCCTAACGAATAACAAAACAGTCGCGCAAATTGAAACACAACAAACTGTCACGCGAAATGAAAACCCAGGCGAATTCAAAGAGCCATTTATATATAACAAATGGAAAATTTATATTGAAAATGATTCAAAATCAGTTTCAACCAAGTGTCATATTGAAATATATACCTGGGATTGCATCTACACACGTATGACCACATCCATTAGAGCAGCACTTCTGTTGTCCTCCACAATCAATATCATGTTGGCATTCCTCAACACAGGTCCCCAATCCACCATCAACTGCAGGGCAAGTTCCCGGCTTCGGTTCTGAAAATAATTAGATTGAGGTAGGTGTTGTAACTGTTGTCAGAAAAACATGTATCTGAAAACCCTTCTTGAATTTCAATGTAAATGCATGAAATATTGTACTTACTCGGCACAGGCATCTTGCAGACATGGCCACACCCATTAGAACAGCACATCTGTTCTCCTGGACAGGAGTCATCGCCATTGCAATATTCAATACAAGTGCCTGCTTGACCGTCTGGAATAGCAGGACACACCACTGAAAAGATACCCATTCAGATATATGGATTTTAAACTTTCATAGCCTGTGTGTTTTAATGTCGTGTCCTCAATAATGCTTTCTAATTACTTTGTGAAGTCCAACGTACGTGCGCTATGGTCTTGGTATTTATCAAGACAATCACTATCAGTGATTTGCTAAATCCGAAAATCGAAAAAATCATCAAAATCAGATTTTTTGCATGTGTGTAACAAGTACAGGTACCCTAACACATTCTGCAAATGATAAGGCCAGAAGCGACCTAATAAGGACAAACACGGATATATTAGTCGTTACTGTCCGTACGGACACTTACTGCAACACGTAACTGAATGGATAGTAGTATCTTTGAACACTCTTATTTATTTGAAATTTGAGTTTAAAAAAACTCACATTGTTTTAACTTTTAAAGACGTACTATCATTAACATATGCAACATCTTTATTAAATTTATGGATGAATCAGATACGGTCTGATCTGGCTGATCTGAGTTGATTTTAAAAAATCACATTTACATGAGTAGCATATTAAAAGCAGAGGATACCAATTTGGTTGTTTGTTCTCATTCTTGACCTTATTGTCTGTTGTGGAAGTATTTGTAATGTGTTTACCTGCAATAGGTTTCAAGCAAACATGTCCGCATCCATTTGACCAGCAATTTCCTTCCCCCAAAGCAATCCATGTCGTGTTGACATAGTTCAACACATGCGCCGACAGTGTCTCCATCTATAATCTGGACACATACCAGTCCTAGGGAACTAAAATATCCAATAAACAATAAAGCAATAATTACAAATTTCATCTATATCCTAATTCAAGACTTGAAATAAACTAGGTAAAACAAATTGTCACAATACGCATATGCGCAGTGCGCACAAGTGCTTCCACATGCACTTGGACAACCCTGTTTGGTGGAGCAGCACTGGGCGACAAGCGTTGTCACTGAGACACATTTGTCCACCACATGGCCCTTTTGTCAGTATCAATTTGGTGGACGCCTTCTGGAACAACTGGTGTACACAAATGGGACGATTTAAAAAGTTTGTACAAAATGAAATATTTTAAAAAAGTGACACAAAGTGCCATTTAGATATGTTTTTTGACATTGACAGGAAATGAGCTCAAAAAAGTTACTTTTGTGTTTCTGTTCCGTCAACCCGCCCTCTCCTCATAAGTCTAGCGAATATTTTGAAGTACCTGGAATTGCATCAACACAGTATGTCCATCCACCATTAGAGGCAGCATTTTTGTGTCCTTGACAGTCTATATCATGCTGGCATTCTTCAACACAGGTCCCTAGCCCACCATCAACAGCTGGACAGGTTACCCGGTCCTGGGCTCTAAATAATGGCAAAATATGTTCAACTGAAATAATATTGTAACAAAAATTTAGCGCACTCTTTGTTTGTTTTAGATTTGGAAATAATACTCCTGGAACAGGTTTCTACAGACATGACACAACCATTGGAACAGCACATCTGTTCACCTGGACAAGACTCGTCACCACTGCAGAATTCACTACATGATCCTGTCTGGTCTTCCGGTATGAACTGGACACAACTCCACTGAATTTTAAGAGAAAAAATGAATAATAACAATGCTTGATATCTTTTCAATACGTTTATTTTATTCAGATTGCAAATATGATGATTTATTTTGAATTTAGAATACATAATTGCTTTAAATATTATTACTGCTATCGGTTCCAAGCATACATGACCACAGTCCATTGGAACACATTTTCGTTTTCCCCCAACAATCCATTCGTGGTTTGACATTGTTCGACCCATGTAACCCGACTGTACGGCTGTCTGTTCTGGACATAACCGGGTCCGTTGTACTAGAAGAGTCAAATGTTCCAATTTTTTACATTTAGATATGGGTCTTTCTTTTCTCAAGTATTTTGCTTAATTCTCCAGGTGATTGTCTTATCATCTGTATTGATCATATGTTAGAATTGGCGAGTAAGTTCATATATTCAGGCATTGTGTACGTAATTCTCCCTTGCACGGGTTCTTCTCGATTTTGTGCTAGAATGAACTGTAACCTTTCCGACCTTTTTACTCGCATAAGTAATAAAATTCTCTGTCTCTGGAAAAAATAGGAGCAACAAACCAGCGAATTACGACTGGTGCCAGTAGTAGACACAAACGAACCTTGGCCGGATTTCACCCTCAAACGCGCAAGGGTTTTACCATTTCCATCAGTGTTCAATTGTCCCAAGTACCCT
Organism: Ophioderma brevispina; assembly: GCA_023653785.1. Taxonomy (NCBI): domain Eukaryota; kingdom Metazoa; phylum Echinodermata; class Ophiuroidea; order Amphilepidida; family Ophiodermatidae; genus Ophioderma; species Ophioderma brevispina. The sequence goes on from JAMKCH010024399.1 coordinate 41,038, forward strand.
ACCGATTTTTTGAAAAACATTATTTAAAATCGAACAATTTTCACAAATATGAATTAGTCTTTAGTTGAATCTCGTGCACTATACAATCGACATTGTCTGCTGCTTGCATTGTGTACCCCTACCAACAACTTCTTCTTCTTATCGTGTCCAAACCCTGTTGTTCTCAAATAGGATCCAGCTAGAGATGGGTTACAACGTCTAGCTGCTGCTTCACTGAATTCCGCAGGTCCTTGTTTGTGCATTGTTGCTCCCGCAATTGATGACCAAGGATGTTCATTGTCCTTGGTGCTGTTCCACACCATAGGTTAGTAACTCCTGATTCTGCTTCCAGATAGCCCCACTTCTGCACGGAACCTTAGAACGGTCCAGTTAAGCTTGTTCTCAATCTGTTTAGGCATCGCATTCAGCCCATGATGAGTCAGTTCCAGGTTGAGAGATGCTCACCAGTTTCAATACCGATAGATGTACTTTGGTTGATGGCAAGTCTTATTTTCCACAAGGCGACTCTCTTGACCCTCCATTAGATACTGTTTCAAGAGGTGGACATTGCTTAAGAAACCTCTCTGGATTTTAAGGCGGATTGTCAAGCAGGTATCTGTCCAGACATAGGTGCTTCACATTAGATACTTGGCACTCCGCTCTTGCATGCTCGCTAACGGGCTTCGACAATGTCTGTGGAGCAATTCCTGCTAGGCATAGGATGTATAAGTTTTCCTTGGTGTGACGAGGGCATCCGTGATAAGGCTTCTTGGCATTAAAGGTTAGATCTTTGGGGCCCATACAGGTCAGCATACTCTGCACATGCTTACAGCAGGCAAGTGCCGTTACGCTACTTAGGGTTGTGTGTGTGGGGGGGGCGTACAAGACACAAAACATCGTGTGACCAGTGAGTGTTGTTCAAATGTTATTGCGTTAACATACTTTACTCGTTCTTTCTCGATGTGGGTCTTATAAGAGTCACTCCTAGGTACACATGGTTACACAGTGCTCCAGGGGTGTTCCATACCAGTCACATTTAAGCTGACGCGGGTGTTGGCCTTCACGGTTGCCGTAGATAGAAAGCACACAGTGTCTTAGATGGATTTGGGCACGTATGTGGTTTTTCCTCATATAAGAGTGAGTTAATCCAAAGCTTTGGAGAGGTCTCTCTTCAAACAGCTGTGAAGTCGGCATCTTATGCGCTAATATTCAAGAATCTCTGCATAAATAAAACGACACGTTTCTGCCCTCCTAGTGGTCGTTGGTTTAGATGTTGAACAGGGAATAGAGGTGCAGCACACTGCTCCCTCGTGGTAGACCATTCTTGTGCCTACGCCATCGGCCTTCCCTCGGCTCTTCTTCGCCTCCCTAATGACAAAGAACATCCTGTGTTTGCCACATCTCGGATAAGCTCATCAAGCGAATTCCTTGGTAATTTCCAGGATCTTATGAGTAACATCTATGATTAAGTTTCTGTAGCTGCTGATTGGTCGACGAACACAGCTCCGTTACCATACCCTTCTCGAACCATCCTCATGTGTTGAGGTTAGGTTGAGTACTGGCTTGTTGTTTGATTTGCCTGGCCGAAACCTGCTTGTTCTGGTATGAGGTGTTCGTCTATCACAGTGCAATACATTTCGATAGGAGACGTTCAAATTGTAGGTATGGCTGAGGAGTTATATTAGTCTGTAGCTCTTGGGATAGGATGGATCTTTCCCAGGTTTTAGGAGTGTCGTAACATGTGCTTTCCTGCAGATCCTTGGGAACCTGTGGGAAATAAGGCAGGGATTGTGTATAGCTCAAGAGCGTCCATTCCTTGGCTACTGGGCCAATATTTTTAGCTGCTTCATATAGATGTTGTCAGGCCTACTGCCTTTCCTGGTTAAAGTTTAGCAATAACGGATTCTAAAGTCTTCCTTGTTGAAGGGGCGAGTGAACCAGGGTCACCACTATACCTCTATGGTCTAGTTTGATCTTTCTTGGGTTTTCTTGCTGCACTTTAGCCATTTAAAAGCATTGGGTGCAACTTGGGTTGGGTGTGACAGTTGGCTGCTGTGGAGGTTCTTTGGATCCCCTCGGAGCTTTTCGGATGGTATACCATGCTTTCTTGCTGTTATGGTCATATCGGTGGTCAATTAAAGTATATGCCAATGTTTTGGTCCTTTTACTGGGAGATCCTCTCCGAACCTTTCCTCACCGTTAGCAGTTGTGTTTCAGTCATCCGAAAAAGGATCAGCTTCAAACATGGTGATATACTCTTGATATTCTCTAGCACATGCCTTGGAAAGGCGCTGGTAATATATTCCGTCCTATAGCCTCTGGGTATGAATCTCCGTGCAGTCTCGTTCACTATTGGCAATTTGTCATAGTTATGGTGTTTTTGGAGCAATCCCTTCATGTTCTGATCCAGGTCATCAGTGAAGGATCCTTGGCCAGTCTGCCTTCCTGTAGTTAAAGCGGGCGCGTGAAAAGCACTTTGTTTTTGACTCGAAGCATTGCCGCCATCATTGGTCATGATAGACATCCAGCATCGAATTTAGAACAAATTCCCAGTTTTGCAGAGCAGATTCGCTTCAACTTGAGTGTGATTAAATGAATATATAAATCGTGAGTCATCAGCATAAAGTGGTTTGGCGGTTATATTTTTTTGATGTTTTCACCAAGAATGCTGGTATATATTGAAAAAAGACAGGACCCCAGTACACTTCCTGTGGTACACAACGACGTCCAATAGCTGTGATGGATTGAAAATTTGTTCCGAAATTTTAACCCTTTGTGATCTGCTTGATAAATACTACATAAAAACATTGAAGGGACAAGTTCCATCAAACCCAGGGGTTGTTAAGACCGATAATTAAACACCGTGAGCCACATATCAAACGCAGCAGACAGAATCAAGGAGAACAAAGCAACAACCTACCTGGACCCATGGCCCGTGAGAATTTCATTCTGAACTTTAGCATAGTGTTTCAATGCAACTATGGCAGCTTGGGAAATCGTCAGTAGTTTTGTTTACGTGACAGAAGGCGATATCGGCAAGAACTACCGTCCAGGAGCTTGGATAAAAAGACAATTAGAAACAGTGTCTGTAATTTTTCAGAATGTCGTGATCAAGAGACTTGGTTTCTTCAGAAGTGGTCGGACAATTGCGGATTTAAAAGATGATGGAAAAATGCCCGAAGTAACAAGTGACTGATTGATAATCCGGTATAGTTGGCACACGTGTATTGGCACAGTCTTTTAAACAAATCATTAGGAAGTGGATCCAATTCACAGCTCTTAGTAGGGGAATCGTGATCTTTTTAAAACTTTCATCCTCAGTAACAATATCGAAATGACCAAGCTTTGTGTCACTATTGGAAAAATAACGAAATCGACCGGAATAGACAACATAATGTGTTGAAGTATCACGATTTGCCTGGATTTATATCTTTGAAGAACCACAGAATTTGTTGGCAAGCTCCCATTGGAATCAACATTGGTGAGAGTGTTGCGCCTTATTGCGGTAAGAAGCTTATCAGTCACATGAAAAGTTTCTTCTGATCACAGCACAGTTACTAACTAAATTAGAAAAGTAGTTCTGCTTGGTTTTACGAAGAAGTGCATTCACATAGTTTTCGTTGTTATGATCATTTTTGTTTGTCAAATCCTCTAAACTCTGCACTGCGCCACTTCCACTCTAGTCCTTCGCCGCTCATATTTTGCATCAATATTTCCTGATTGTACCACTGGGCGTTGGGTCTTAACGTGACTGTACGAGTCTTAGATGGTGCGTGTAAGTCTAAGATGCAGAAAGACTTTAATTTTGGTATTTTTGAACATTTGTCAGAGATGGGAAGCAGTAGGCAACAAATAAATATCCATTTATCAATATCAGTACATAAAGGCAAACTTTTATTCCTTAAATTTCTGGTTGTTCCTTTCTTCTTAGTGCTTTACGGTCTTTGAGTTACATGCAATCAATACGGTCATGGACCAGGAAAACCAAAGCATCTTAAATAGAAATAAATAACACAGATGGTCATCAGCAGATGATTGATTAATCAATCCAAAGTATTGTCACTTAGTTTTTGTGTTGTTGGGTTCAGTTATATGTTGTTTAAGACCAGATGATTCTAGTAACTCATCAATTGAATAAGCATCACGATCGTCTGCAGTGTCAACATGAATATTGAAGTCTCCACATATGAGAAGACTGTGTGATACAAGAACGTAGGAATCAACAATGTTCACTAAACATCACATAAAAAAATGAGGTAATAAGGAAACCCAGGAACAGACAGAGTTTCATCATTCTTGGCGCTAAACATCAACGTCCAAAACTTGCCATTCCTCATCTTCAAATAGGAGTGCGCAGATTTCGGCTATCAGACGAGTTGCAACCTTTGATGCAGACATGACTTTAAAGGGCCATAATTTCTAACATAACCAAGTCGTCCTTCTTTCATCTAAGAAACATTGGACTTATCCGTAATATCTCAAGCAAATGCCACGTGAAACAACTAGTGCATTCTTTGTTACTCTTTACTGTCGCGTCTGGACATGGGAATTCTCTCTTTTTGTTTTTTTTTGGCTTCCAGATACTTCAGATCAAACGATTGGTCTCGCTTTACAAAATATATCTGCTCGGATTGGTTACCGCACAAACCCAAGGGAGCATATTTTCTACTTGTTCTAAGGAACTGCACTGGTTACCTATTTATCACAGGATTGTCTTTAAAATACTTGTTTATGGTTATCGCCTTACCAATGATGCTCCTTCTTACATCTCAGATCTTCTTCTGCCATATAAACCAACTCTTGATTTACGAATCTACAAACATTCTTTACTACTCTCTGCACCACGGATGTTGAGATTCATGGGGATAAAAACGTTCCTTTGTCTTTGCTGCTCCATTTCTTTGAAATCGACTTCTAGACTTTATTACTCAGCGTGCCCTCACTGAATTATTTTATCCATGTCTTAACGACATTAATCATGAGTTCTTACTCTAATCAGTTTGATTTTTGATTACTTTGTTACATATTTGTACTTGAATTCATGTAAAAATGATGGCTTTGGTTCATTCTAACCTGCACTGTTCACCGTTTAATTGTTCTTTTCTGTTGGTTTATTATTTGTAATTATTTTTTTCTGATCTGCTGCTTATTTTGGTTTGTCATTGATGTGTCCTAGCGCCATTGGCATCTTTTTGATGGATACCGGGCGCAAAATAGTTTTTCATTATTATTATATTTGTTTGGTCTTACTGCAGCTGCAGCGTTGACTTGGAGACCGATTGGTCGATGTTGAGTTTGTGGAACAGGATCCAGAACAATCTTGCTACACAGGTTAGAGATGTTGTTGCTAACAATAGGTAGATCAGGGTTGTAACCTATCTTCCAGCCGGCGCTATGAAATGATGCGCAGCTTTAGCGTCATGAGGAGACGTAGAATGGTTGACTGTCTATCCATTTCTTCTGCAGCTTGTCCGTCTTTGTTTAGTTTCACATTGTAGCCCCTTTGGTACTATGGCTGTTGAAGTCGCCGATGAAGAAGTGAGGTTTGGGTGGAATTCCCAGGGTTGAGTTTAGGCGCTTGAAGTCTACTGATGGAGTTTGTAGACGGATGTAACATGACAGAGCTGAGCTCAATGGTGAAGACTTCGATGTTGTTTATCATCAGACATTGACCAACTTCACTTGGCTTATAGTTCTAGTTCACTGCCTTTAATCATAGAGACTATTTTCTAAATATTAAACGGTGTCCATCTAATGCTTTAATTTGTGCTAGATCATGCTTTTTATATGAAGTTATTGTAACACAATCATTGATGATCTGTTTCTACTCTCCTATGGTTGCATTTTAGTTGGATAATTAAGATTACGTTATTCACTCAATTTTAGTACAACTCCGTGAACCGGACGATCATCATTATGAGCTAGCCAAATGTTGAAGCGTCCGCATGGTATATCTTTGTAATAGCTGGTAGTTGACTGCAATTTACAAATTTCAAAAAAGCCTTAGTATGAAAATATGGCAATTCAGAGGGAGTTTTTAATGCATGAACTGCAAAATGCAATGGGCGTCCCCCGCAGCGGAGTGCCCATCTCTCTGTCTCTAGAGTTTGGGCAACTCCATCATATATAATGTTGCTGTCGGGCTTTCGGTTTTGCCTTCCCAGCATATGCAGTTGTCCCATTATACTCCTGGGTGGAGACAAGGCAAGCAAGTAAAGTGCCTTGCTCAAGTGCACAGCACATTGGTGACAGCGGGGCTCGAAACCCACCACCTTAGGTTATGAGGTGAGCAACTGATCCAACTGGCCCCACATGACTGCAAACCATTACAGAATACAAGCAATGTATTACAACATATATATATTTTTGTCTGTCACCATTTTAACCCTAAGACATTCCCATGGCACGACTATCCTCTACCAAGATGAGCTATAAGTTAAGAATTAAATGCCACATACCATATGGTTGGCATTACACAGTTGCCTCCATAAAAACAGCACTTGACACCCTTAGTTTGGGAGCATGTGTGCTGCATTCGTTGTCACTGGAACACATTGCCTCTCACACATGATCCACCTACACCAGGGCCAATAGGTGGACAGCCTTCTGGATCACTACAAATAAGTTTGGTTGTGCATTTATTTTCATCGAAGACAAGACGGGAATATTACAAATTATGGCTTGCAGTAAATCATACAATACTACATCACTGCCGCCGTTCAAAATGCAAGCATTCTGATTGGTCATTTTAATTGCTTATTTCTGCAATAATGGGTCCTAATGCATTTTATTAAAATCAAGCTGTTTTTTAGGAAAATAGAATAGAATAAAGGTTTTGCAGCAGCATGCTATGGGCTCATAATGGATCCTCGGCCGGAAAAAAATTTAAATTTTTTTGCCAACCTCTGACAAATCATTCACCCACAAAGATACGCACACTCTTATTTGCTTAATTTTTATATCGAGACTAAACATTGATGTATCAAAAAGGGAATAAAAAATTAATATATTCTTTGAGATTATTAGAAACGTTAATAGTCAGAGATAACAAAAACTCTTTCTATAACCTGGATTGCATCTACGCAATGTATTACCGCATCCGTTTGAACAACATTCTGTTGTCCTCCCACAATCAATATCATATTCACTTCTTCACACAAGCACCTACCTCTCCATCAGCATTTAGGACAGTTCCTGGGTTTGGCTCGAGAAGAATCGTGAACGGGTTAAATATCATCTTCAAGTAATTAAAAGCACTGACACACAGCTATTGCCACGCAAAGTGGGAAATTGGGTCAGAAAAAAGGTGGAACTCGAACTGCTTGGCAAAAATACAAAGAGATCAAATGGAATACTACTTTGAAGGCACTGAAAGGGTACCTTAGAAAATTTGTCCGGAAATGGTAGAACTTCACATTCCGCCAACATCTCGAATTTTGAGCGTCCTAAAAAGTCTTTTGTAGCAGGAACATGTAACAGTTTTGCCACCGAAAAAACACATTTTCTTAGTTTATCCACCAACGACTTTGGAAAGTTATGCCTGAGATGTGATTGGCTCTTCGCTTCCGGTTGTAGAACAAACTGGCACAAATTCATGCAGCATGATTCTTACGAGGTACCGGTAGATACCTTTAGTGATAATAAGGTAGTGAGCTTACCAAATTGTAATTGGAAAATGGAATGTGGATTTAGACCATGTCCTAGTGGTCAGAGCGGTTCGGTTTCACAGTCGATAATACGTCCCTAATATGGCATTACCCTAACATGGTTGATAAAAATCTTTAGTGCATTTTGAGAAAAGTGTTCTCCAACAATGTTTAAAATTTTACCGGAGACAATAAATTTTACTCAATATATACCCTCAAATATACCATAAACCTTAAGTCTTAGGATATTATAGTCCTTAATAAATTGCCTGTGTTTCAAAGATGAGCACTTGGAATGCTTCAATCCAATAGACCAATCGTTGGCAAAGTGTCAAATTCAATAAATAAACAAGTATCCCGGCATATTGTCTGCAAAATAATTTGAAAGCCATAACTGAATAATCTTCAACGTCAATATTGTTTAGTTATTGGCGTGGTAAAAATGTAAAGCACATGCAAATTTGTGCAAAGAATTTTACTTGCGCCAAAATAAGTGTGCATTTTCTCAAACCTGCAGTTCTTCTTGATACACCAGTTGGGAACAAAGACGAATTGGTTCTCAAAAATATTGAACCTTCGCATTAACTTTTGAGCTTTCATAAACCGACACGTACCTGGTACTAGGGGTCATACAGACATGACCACAGTCCATTCGAGCCGAAACATTGGTTCTCCTGGACAGATTCATCACCACTACAGTTTCAATGCACAATCCTACTTGTCCCCTTCTGTTACAGCGTGACTATCCTAAATTGTAGAAATATGAAAAGCTTAAGTCAGCTAATTAAGTTATTTTGTTTCTTTTTGTTGTTTTTACTGCTTTGTATATTTTACTCTTCAAAACTGTAATTACATTCAACCACTTCACCTTGTATTGCTTCCGTACATACGTGACCACACCGCAGTGAACAGCACTTAGTATCTTCCCCAGCATCCATGTCATACACACTCATCCACCACCTTTCCTACTAGATTCATCTTCAACGTCGTGGGCACATCCCAGTCCTTGGAACTGTGGAAATGTTATGATAAGCACATCTTGCAATATTACTATAGTATAAATCATAATATCGAAAGAATCTTTTTGGTTTGGTTTTAATTTAATTGCATCTTTTGAGATTAAGAACATCGGTCATTTAGCATGATCAGTCTTTTTTCTTAAGTTTTTAAAAAAAATATTATATTAACATAGTTTTTTTGGGGTAAGTGAAGTACGGTGATACTACGAATCAAAATTGTCCAGTACATACCTAGTACAGCGATAGTACCAGATCAATGTATTATTCATTTGGTCAATTACCGTATGTACTGACAAAGATTTTACTCCACATTCCCTCGGGCACATTATTTGAGGAGAATAGAACCAATAACACAGTCGTCGTCACAGGTCAATAAGTTTTCCATCCCCACCACTAGTTACCTAAAAAGCGCTAAAAAAACACTACTCTATCTGGACCAATTGGGACATCCGTCTGGGATCACTGAATGCCAAATTAAATCTGACATAATAAGGATCACTGAAATGAATATATATATATTGTAAGTATGTTGTCATCGTTTTTACTATTCGTCACCATAAGTTACAGTAATGCCCATTTGCGCTCGGTGTATTTATTCGTTTCAAAATCCTTGTATACACATTGGGGTAATAAATTGGTTGAAATCATTGTTTTGTTCTGTATTGTTTTGAATTTCCCCTTTAAAAAATTATAATTATAACTATATATAATGTTGGTAGGCCTATACCTAAATTGATCATCAACAGGAATGGGCACATCAGTTTATCCTGTTTATAGCTTGTTTAAATGTGTAGTGTGTTTTGTATTAAAGTACTTCTGTTTTGTGTGTCCCCTACTGGACATACACTACATATTTGTATAATATACGAAAGGTATGTGTATTATTTAACAGAGTACCTACCTGGAATTGCTTCGACACAGGTATGGCCACATCCATTGGAGCAGGCATTTCTGTTGTCCTCCACATCGATATCATGTTGGCATTCTTCACACATAGCCCAATCCGCCCCATTTACAGGGCACTGTACTCGGGTCTTGGCACTAAAGGTAGTATATGAAAGTAAGGATTGAATGATATGTACATGCACTTACGCTTGTTCTTTTAATTTTTATGATGAGTAATTCACACCTCATTATAAGCTTTTTTCCGATTGTTTGTTTTCTTAAAGCAATATTACACATTTTTTGAAGAGCGCCCCCAATTTTTCTAAAAATTGGAGAGTTTACACGGTTGCATTGGTACTGGCTAGGAACTAACTGTGAATGGTTAAGTTTAAAAATGATCTGTGTCACAAAAGAGGAATTTTCTACTAGAATAATTTATCGGGGATCCCCGATATCAATTACAACGTGCCACTGAAACGGCCTTCCAATGTGAAATAGCCCCATGTACCTGTCTACGCTTATCCATTTTTGTTTTAATAGTTCGGCAAGTCAAGTTGGAGGTTATTTTTCTCGAGGTGGCACTATTCATCATGGACGACATAAACGTAGCATTTCCAAGCTCTGCCGTTAAGTCCAATCTGGATCCCAATTTTTAATTCAAGATCGCTTATTTTGTGATAATACGCATATTTTGCATCCTCGTTCGCGGTATAGTTTCCTAACAATCACCAACGTAATTGTGCAAAAATATCAAATTTTGAAAAGTGGGGGCGCTCTCAAAAATGTGCTAATATTCTTAATTCACATCGTATTTGTTTTCCTTCCGTTTATTCTAGACGTATCATAGACTTACTTGGTACTGGGGTACACAGACATGACCACAGCCGTTTGAGCAGCATTTATGTTCGCCTTCCCATGTACTATCGTCAAAACTTCTCGCACAGTTCCAAAGAATCTCCAGAAACTATCGGGCATATCACTAGCAATAGCGGAGCATGAATCCAAAACAAAAAGAAAAATTGTTTTTTTAAACATATTTTACCATTTGTGCCTACTGCAGGACTATTTTCTTTTCAGTAATCACATTCCACGATTTGTGCTTCAAATAAGGTTGATGGCTATGAAATATTGCAGATATTTATTAAAATGCTTGTTCATAGTTAACTGTAATTGCTGGCACACGATATGACCACACACAAGCCATTCGAACACATTTATGACCCGTCTCACTACCATCCGCGTCACTCTGGCATTGCTCCTCCAACATTCCAACAGTACCAGTCTGAAAACACTTGGCACATGCCCGGCCTCGGCCTGTGATAATTATTGAATAAAACCATTTCTAGACAAAATATGTGTGACAATATTTTTGAATAATTTGGTGTTAAACTAAGTATTACAGACTTAACTGCACAAATTATTTGCATGTCGTCAGTATTATCAGAATCTTATTTTTCAAATCATTCACAATTTCCCCTAACTACCGCTACCGCAGCAAGGAAGCATTTCATTTGTTTATCAGCCAAATAACACATCTCACTGGTCTTCAGCCGGAAGAGCGCATTCAACCCCTACCTCAATGACATGACTCGAAGCCCAACTCTGTACTTGGACACTTAAAAAATATTTTGTGGGTAAAAAATGAGTTAGTTTAAATATGCACACGTTGACTCGTTTCTTGGTAAAAATTGGATGTTATAAAGATCCGGTAATATTACGAAAATTACCTAGCCTTGGTTGCACACAGGTATGCCACAACCATTAGAGCCGCAATTTCAATCCCCGAGGAAACAAGAGTAATCCGTTTTGACATCCTCAACACAACTTTCCAGCGATACCATCGGGTACTGCAGGACATGTTACTGGCATACAAGAAATCTCAGCTATTGTTTTTATCAAGCCGTTGCTTGCTATTATATGGCTGTGGACATTAGAAAACACTACGTTAGTGGCCGAATTCGAAGCATTCCATTAATTGTACATCTGGGATAACTTATCACAGCCCTGTAACAATGCCATCTTTTCCGGATCAAATTCCAAGAGTGCGTCACGTTGCTTAAAAATGTCACTTTTCATATCTTAAAGCCCGCTTAATTTCTTGAAGTTCATTTTGGTAACCGTTAAAAATTTCTTCATCATTTGATGTGAATTCGCCTGAAGTTTTGCTCTAGAGATAAACTCTGGAAATAATGAATTTTCTAATTACAATTCCCAATCCTATTACTTGGAGCTAAAGTGAAGACTGGTGCACATTTTACACAGCAGCCATTTGTCATTGAGAGCACGTGTTGAGAACATATCGTTTGTCATTTCTCCGATACTACACCATCACTTGCCACACACTTACACTGCAACTTTGGCTTCCTAACGATATCATTACATTTTACCACTCGAGTTATAGCTCAAAATAATCAAAGATATTTACATAAACATTCTCCTTCAAACGCAAGTTTTAAATCCGTTTTTCGCATTGAGCTGCCATCAAGCACATGGATTACTATATGGTTTCCCATCATGACCACATTGGTGGGTTGTACTCAAGTGTACATATTTCGATTGGGCAACCAAAATACCAAGAGAATCCAATTATAACAACGTAATTCTCATTCCAAAATAATGGGACCAGATTACATATTTACAATTGTGATTTTGCTATCCATCATCTACTAAACAACGCCGGACACAAACAAAGGAGACTTGTAGGCGCAATTATACCAAACCTATGTAACAAACCGTACTTGGTTATAGATTCCACCATACATGACCGCATCCTTTTGAAACAACATTTCTGTTTCCTTTGCAGTCCTACATCGTGTTTCACATTCTTGTCGACACAGCCTCCGCTACAGCCCATTTGTTTTCAGAATTTTCCGGTTTGGTTCTAGATAGAAAGTAAAAATTAAATACGGACTCGATGTTTTGTTAACTAGTGAAATGAATATGACCCCTCAGCAACAAAGACCGGGTAATTGATTGGTTAATCATATTGTATTATAAATTGAATTGGTGATTTAGGTAGGTTAAGATGTTTAATTGAACTATCAATTGGATACGAAATGTGCATCCTATGGGCAGACTTAATTTACATCCATGTTTGTTGCTCTAAATAGTGTTAGCCCTCATATTAACTTTTATAAACATGACACAACCGGGTACCGGTGGCATACAGACTGACCACAATCCAGTAGAGCACACATTTGGTTCTTCTCAGGACAAGAATCCTCACTATTGCACTTTTCAATACCATATCCTACTTGTGGGTCTTCAGGAAGAGGTGGGGACCTGTCACGAAATTTATAAACATTTGAACTACGTCTTATTAAATGTGTGTGATTCCTATTGTACAATTTCCGGCCCTCGCTATTATCACAAAAAAAAGTCATTTTTTTTAATAACCCAGTTAAAAAAAAATGAGATCAGAAATGTTTCTTTTAAAGATGTATGAACCAAATGCAATAACCACGTCCACAACGGGTTGCCACACACACTGTTCTATGGGCTATTATTATAAAATAACCATGTTTGCATCAACTAATCAAACTCTATAGCAATGTCGTTTAAAAATTGGAGTCGAAGTGTTGTTCGTGTTATACCTTTCATAGGAGGTGAAAAAGAATGAAAAAATCGGATCGTAGTCAAAACAACCGCTATCAAATAGAATAAGTCATTTGGTTTGATGGTGCATATCTTTTTAGTAAAGGTCATTTCACTCATAGCTGCATTGATTTATGTTGAGTTGAAATGACTAACTGATGATTTGAGTTTATTGAAACAAGTATATTCACTTGGCTGAGTTTGGTTAGGGTTACTAGTTGCCACATGACTTGACTCATTTGATTCATCCCCCCAACTCAACTCAATTCAGTAAATACACTTCCATTGGATTATTTCTACGAGTGCACTCTTGCCTTCCTCTTCACGCACACTACTGAAAGTACACACTACCTTGTACCTTGTATGGTTCCGTGCACACATGAACCACACCCATTTGAACAGCACTTTTTTTCTCCCAGCAGTCCATGTCATGTAAACCCACTCATCCACACACATTCACTCTTGATCATCGTCAACTCGTGACACATTCCTGTCCTTGGAACGATTAAAATAAATTATGATAAGTATAAGATATTACATGCTTAAATATCGAGAGAATTACTGTATTTCAAGAGACACATCATTTTTACTACTCACTTTGCCTTGCTCAATAAAAACACAACAAACATATAAAAAACTATGGTTGGGTGCATACGATGATATACAATCAGCTGTTAGCAAAACTCTAGAGTATCAAATCAATTATTTATAAACTTGACCTTTGATGCAATTTGGTCAATTACCGTAAGGTATGTACCAAGATTTTCCTCCACAGCACATCGGGCAGCATTTAGTTTGAGGAGAATATAACCAGCATTCGTCATCACTACTGCAGAAGTTTCCACCACAACAACCTACCTATCTGAACCAATTGGTGACATCCGTCTGGGATCGACTGATTCAAAAATGAGAGGTATATTTTTTTATTTATAATTAAAAAATGGAAATATTGCAATTCGGTTTTACTAACTGTTACCATAATTATTAACCTGATTGCACTAGTGCACATTGCATCCGTTGCACAATCCTTTTTTATATGTTAAAGTGCGCTCTAATTTGAAACCATACTTTTGTGTGTTGGTGTGTGTCTACCAGTTGCCATAGCCTTAAAAGAATAGATTAAAAGATATAACCACTATACTGAAGTACATATAATTGTATTTAATTAAAGAACAATTCCTTGGAATTACTTCCACACAGTATGGCCATATCCTATTGTTTTATCGGCTATTTGTTTGTTAAATTATTATTTTTTTTGTTGGTGTGCCCCCAATTTTTGCACACAAAAATTTATTAACGGAAGTACTGTTGTTAAGTATTTGAAAGAGTAACTAGCCTGGAATTGCTTCGACACAGGTATGGCCACATCCATTGGAGCAGCATTTCTGTTGTCCTCCACAATCAATGTCATGTTGGCATTCGTCACACATATGCCTAATCCACCATCATTGGCAGGACATGTACCTGGTCTTGGCACTATAAAGGAATATGAAAGTAAAAGAAAAATTAAGAAAAAACCAAAAAAGAAAAATCGTATTCCCCTCAAATAATAACTCCCCCATGAAGTTATTAATATTAATAAAATCATTTTAATTTTTCTGTTTATTATGACCTATCTAGGCTTACTTGTACCCGGGGTCATACATACATGACCACAGCCGTTTGAGCAGCATTATTTCGCCATTCACAGTGCTATCGTCATACATTCCTCCGCACAATTCCAAAGGAATCGTCAGAACTTTTCGGGCATACCACAACAATAAAACATGATACAAATGAAAAAATTTTAAACTTGTAATTACTTACTAACGTTAGTAGAAAATAATAATAAAATTCTTTTAAATAATAATAATTGATATTGGTATGACCATTTGCTTGATATTCACAATCGAAATGCTCGTTTAGTTTATCTCTACCTGAATTGCCTGCACAACCCCAGATATGACCCACAACCCTTAAGAACAACACTTAGGACCTGTCTCACACAATCGGCTGCTCACATTGGCATTGCTCCTCACAAATTCCAACAGTACCGTCCCTGGAACCTTGGCACTACCAGGTCTAGGCCCTGTAAAAGTATTGATAAACTTTTTTAATCACAAAATGTAGTGATTGCAAAATGGACAGTAATCACCAGAAGAAAAACACCATTTACGTGTTGTCTTGGCACACAACACGCCGCCCATTGTACATTAACGGCAGAAAGTAAGTTGAGCCACGCGACCTTGGCAAATCTTCACTGCGCTAGGAGTTTCACAAGTTTTCGACGGTAACATGCCTCAAGTGCGGTAGACTTCATATAGAAGTCCCATTGGTGCAAATGAGGTATTGCTATTCATCCGTCAAGCTCTACTGCACAACTCATACAACGCATCGGCGGATCAATTGAATAAGGCCTACTCAATTTGCATCAATGGACTTCTCTATGAAACGTTCACCAAGTGGCTGACACTTACACAACAACTTGTTAACATATTCGGACACCTGTCAAATAGCGTTGATTTTGATTTTTTTGTACACTGGATATGGCGCAAAATACTGGCCTATCGTACCGATTTATGCACCAAATATTCAATAAGTGTCTAGTTAGCCTACTAGTTTATAATATAGGTTATTTGCAAAAAGACGAAAAAATAGTGAAAATTCTTACCTTTTCTGCTGGCTCAATTCTCGATGCTGCTGTCAAGTCATGCCTCACGCCATGCTTACAAAAAGTAGTGAGGCTAATTGGGTCTTTTTTGTCAGGACCCATTTCTAACATCAGTCGACCACCTGATTCCTCGTTTTCGTCGAATATCCCAAGTGCCGCGAAAACCGTTTTTTTTTTTTTTTTTTCATTCCTTGTTCAGCTATCGCAAGCCTTTAACACAGCGTCTGATTGCTAGGGAGTCCCATGACGTAGCGCATGTTCTTAGAATTATTCCTATTGGCCGGCCATTAGGATGCGGAAACGGAATTGTTGGCGACTGTTCCCCAGCAGTACAGAGTCTATGGCGCGTAAATGGTGTGGAAACGTTCTGTTGCCACATGCACAATTACACTCAGCCGGAAACCGCAGGTCCGACCTCGTGATCCGATGATCTTGGACAAGTTCCGTGTACAAATATTATATGTTATAAAATAGGTAACAGAATTCAATTACCTAGCCTTGTGGGTGGTACGCAGTAGTGTCCGGGTACTGACAACGCACTTAGAGCCAGTCATTCAATTCCAAACCCGAGGAACACCGAAGTAGCGTTTTGGACATTCCTCAACCAACTCCCGCGATAACCTTCGGTTACTGCAGGCCATTTACTGCATACAAAACAATATCAGCTATTGTATGACAATTATTGTATATATTTCAGCCGCCTGCTATGATACGAACCGTTTTATTTATTTTAACTGCCTCAAAGAGTTTAGCTGCAGATGACATGTAAATATGTCTTGAAATAATGATTATCCTTAGAAATGGGATTTCCCGGTCCTAGTTAGCCTCTTCATACTGCACTTGTCGATTTTTTTCATCCAGCTGTTTTAAATTTTTGCTTTTGTACCTAAAGGTTGAAGTTGGTGATATTTTAAGGCAAAATTCTGTTAAGATGTAAATTAAGAACATATTTTTGTCTTATTTCCTCCAGAAGTAAAAAATTTCTTTAAGGTACCGAAGAAATCCAAAATTTTTGCTTCCAAGCAGATCATTATTAATTTTGCACCTTAATATCGAGTGTTGTCATCACCGGAAAAAAATCAAGTACCTTAACTTAAGCATCGCCTTCAACGCAAGTTTTTAAATCTCTGTTGTCGCATTGACTGCCTCAAAGCACAGGGATTACCATATGTTATCCCATCATTACCGGGGACCACATTGTGGTTGTACCAGTGTACATAGTTCGATTGGGCAACCTAAAATAAAGATTAATCCAATGATAAAACCGTTTTCAATCATTACAAACTAATTGATCCAGACATTACATATTTAATTCAAACAATATGAATGAGAATTCATAAATGGAACAGATAACGGTGTGTCAGTAGAACGGTCAGTCGAACTCATCGTCCACCTACACCGGTAAAGAATAGGCACTCTATTCAGCTGACTCTTCATTTAGCACTCTCATTTCACGCTTAAGCGATAGGCCCGGACTATGGCTCCGGGCGGACCACACTCCTTTTACACATGGACAACCAAATATTAACATTATAGGCGCACTTTATCTGAACTCAGCAACACGTACTGTACAGTCCACGGCAAACATGACCGCATCCATTGGAACAACATTTCTGGCTGCTTTGCAATCCACATCGTGTTCACAATCTTCGACACAGCTTCCTATAGCCCCATTTGTAGCGGACCTGTTCCGGATTTGGTTCTTTGGTAGAAACAAAGTAAAAGTCGGACAATATATTATTGATAAAGTATTGAAACCGTGAACGAAGTTAAAATGATGTTATTCGAATTGTATTTGAAAGTATACCCGAAAAATAGATCTACACAAATATCACCACCTGTTTGAGCAACATTTCGGCATTCGGCATTCAAAATTCATGTTGTCATTCTCAACACCGATCCAATATCCCCGTCAACAGCAGGACATCTTAGGAGACTTGTATATCACATTAATATTTAATGTTAATACATTGAATTAAGAATAACCTCGTAACTTCATTAAAATGACACGTACTGAGGACTGGTGTCATACAGACAGGGACAACATCCATAGAGCAGCACAATTGTTCTTCAGGACAGATTCATACACATAGCAGTATTAAATCCGATCATACTTGGCCCTCTGGGTACAGGGGGGCCATGTCACTAAATGGTAAAATGTTGAAGTTCTATTTGTCATCATTAGTCAGATATGCAATAGAAGATCAGTTTTGTTTGTTCCCGTATTGTACTCTAAGAAAGCATGTGGTATTTTCTCTTCACGAACGCAACTCTAGTATTCTACCTTGTATTGTTCCGCTGAAAGGACATGGGCCACACATTTGAACACGCACTTAGTATCTCCCCAGCATTCCATGTCGGTACACATTCATCCACACACGTTCCTATTAAATCATCGTCAACTGTGGGACACATTCCAGATTGTGGAACTATTTGAAAAAGCATTTAAAAAATAGATCATTGAATAGGCATATAATCATAAAATCAAGAGGATTATTTCGCTGTATTTTGATAGTAGAATAATAACTTTTTTTTTTTCCCTATGGTCAGATCCCTTGCTTTTTTACTAACTATAAACATGGAACAATAGGGTGCTGAACACCGTGACACTGATAATCAAAAGTGTAGTAAAAACGCCGTAATAAAGATCCAATTATTATGTAAATCATTTTGACTCAGAGTGGTCTTTTTACCATATGGTGTTGTACAAAGATTTCTTCCACATGCCGCTTGGGCAGCATTAGTTTTAGGAGAGTATAACCAGCATTCGTCGTCACTGCTGCAGAAGTTTCCACCACAAACACCTAGGCGGTCTGGATTAATAGCTGGACTCCGTCGGGGCTCACTGTAATGCCAAATGGTAATTGAGAATAAAATCGTACTATACCATTGAAATCAGTTTTACCTAATTGTTACCATAGTTACACATTGCAATAATTCACTTTTACCAGCTTCAAAACGTTTGGTTCTTTCTCCATTTTAATATCGTCTGGTTTTTCTCCATTTTGAGTAAGCGTACTGCGAGGTTCTGAGAAAACACTTTTCGCCGGGCATTTAAGTCTACACCTTTTTTACCAACCTTTCATGTTAAGAAATATCAATTATGTTCCTGAAAGGCTACTTTTTTTTTCAAAATTGATGTATTATTAATCATTTATTTTACCTGTTTATCAATTAAAACCATTACTCTAAGAAATTACGGGAAACGGTAATTTTGGACATAGTTTCGGATGTCAATGTTCCCAAACGGTGATAATTTTCCCACGCGACAGCATTCGGACTTTGACTAAATGAAAAAATGTTTGGATGGATGAATGTGGAAACGTTGATTGATTGGTGTGTGTGAAAAAGCCAACCCTGTTTTCGATCGTTGTAGCTCTATTTTGATGACTTCAACACTACGGAGACTGCGCTCTACCTCAACATATGTGTGGTCAAATATCGTCTACGGTTCACGTAGGGACGAGACGCCGGTCATAATTACAATCGCGTATTTCCGCATTATGCTGTTTTGGCTTATTTTGTGTTCAAACTAGAAAAAAATGACGATACAATATTTGAAGGTTTTAGTAGTACATGTCAAAATGGTAATAATTTAACACCAAATGGGAACCATACTAACTAACATGATAATCCCCTATGACGTATAGAAGGCAAATTTCATCAATTGTCTTCTTAACTCTTTAACCGACTTCTTAACATAATTGTATTGATTTTGGTAGTAGTCTTGGCATATTGCGTAACATTTATGTGGGTTGATTTGAACAGAATTAAATCGTTTGTGAACTCCATTTATACATGGGGTTAATTGTTTCGCGTTATATTTTGCATTGTTTTTTTGGCACTTGTTTTAAAGTACAAAAAATGCAATCGGAATCAAAGTGTTAACTCAATTTGACCACGTGTATATACTAGCTCATCCTTGAACTCCCCCTTAACCTTTAAAACCCGCCTGACAAAAAATCACGGGGCAGACCCCTGCCTTGGCTAGTGGGAATTGTCCTGATCTGACACAAAATACCGCTCATTCACGCCTAAGTATTTTACAAGCTGTCACAGGCTTTCGGAATGATTACACTGCTTCCTTCATCGACGTTTAACGAACCAAGAAATAAAATGAAACTTATGATAAAATAAAATAGTTTATTTGTGAAAAATACTGCTAGCAATATCTAACCACGAGAAAAAAGTGTCACTCACGTATGTTTATCCGAGAGTTGAAACCAGTCCCAGCAACTAACCGAAATGTCTGCGAAACGAGAACATGTGACCCACAAATTAATAACTACTTGAGATCTTCGAGTGATTGATACGTAAGGCAAAATGTTGAAGCAACTGGTTTCTGGATTTTTTTTGTTGATAAGGGGAACGATGGTTTGGCGCATTCTTTCACTATGTTCATTGCAAGATCGCTACCGTTACTGTGTACTGGACTTCGAGCACAGAGGATATATAATATTAGGGGTAGTAGTGCAGTCAAACAGGTGTGTTGATGTGGTAAATTGTTAGTTTGTTGCAGGTTTTTTTTCAATTCTCACTTTAGGTTTTTGCAAGGAAGCTTACTTTTGATTCACTTTCGAACAAGGTTACCATGAACATACCTTGACTAAAATGTCTTTACGGACGGTTGTTTTGTATATAGGTCTATTAAGTGATGATTTCCAATTTGATGCATAACGTTAAAAATGAGATTTCTGTTATTACGTAGGACTGGTAAAACTTATTGGTGGAAGAATTCCATTAGCTAGGCTAATAAAGTCATCTAAATCATTTAGTGAGAGTTCATTTTTTAAATCATCGATGATTCTGATAACAACACTGACAATTCTGTTAATATATTTAAATAGGAACTACATGGAACGGCTTCCGCACAGGTATGGCCACATCCATTAGAGCAGCATTTATGTTTCCTCCACAATCAATGTCATGTTGGCATTCTTCAACACATAGGCCAAAAAAATCCGCTTCATTAGCAGGGATGTACTGGTCTAGGCACTATAAAGTATGTGAAAAGATTAAGGCTGGGACACCAAAATAAAGTAAGAGTGGTCTTATGTTTTTATGAATGAAAAGAACTTTTTTTTTCCATGCTTAAAACCAAAGTTGGGTTATTGTTTATACTAAACGATTCACAGACTTACTTGGCACCGGTGTCATGCAGCCATGACCACAGCCGTTTGAGCAGCATTTATTTTCGCCTTCCAAATGTGCTATCGGCGGTACATTCCTCGACACAAGTTCCAAAGGAATCGTCCGAAACTATCGGACATACCACTAAAAATAGAACATGATACAAAGGAAAAACGCATTACTCTTGTTAATCTCTTCATTGCTGGAGTTGTTTGCACTTAAAAGTGAATTTTAGACATGGATGATGTAATAGAAAATGTTTGTTCATAATCAACTGGAATAGCGGGCATGCAGATATGACCAAACCATTGGAACAACACTGGACCGGTCTCACTACAATCCATGTCATTCTGGCCATTGCTACCTCACAAATTCCAACTGTAACGTCTGAACAATTGGGCACATACCAGGCTTTGGTGCTGTAAAATTATCAAAACCTTTGTTATAAAAAGTATATTCAAAAGTAAAGATTGGCGACGACGTGTCCATAGAGTCATATTGGTGCTTTAAAATAAGTATCCGCAGACTTCTACAAAAATATTCTTGTCTTCAGTAGTTTGTCGAACCCTTCTCACAGTTCCCAACTATAAACCAACCGAGTCAGGAAAGCACTTCATAACGACGTTTCTTGTGATGGCAAACTCAGCCATAACCCAAATTTGAAAACCAACTACATGATCCACATGCCAAGATGTAAAACGATGAATTTATTGGAATATTGGATGCCCGTTACTCCGAATTCACACGTTAGACTCTGTTTGAGCAGAAAGTATATTTATAAAAATCAGTTCATATTACGAAATTACCTAGCACTGTTGCCACGCAGGTATGGCCACAACCATTGGAACAGCATTTCAACCCATAGGGAACACGAAGCATCGTTTTGGCATCTCAACACAACTTCCAACGATACCATCGGATATTGCAGGACATGTCGCTACAGACAAGGATAATATTCGGTGTTATATATTACTCAGGATATTCATGCAATGTCGTGGCAGTGACACGTAAGAAGCACTATTTGTTTCATTAAAATAATTTGTTTTATCGTTGTTTCAAATCGTTTCTTTTCGAGCGAATTAAAAAATAATATACATTGAGAAACCTACGGCTTATTTGTAAACACCATGTCAGGCTGTATGGAAGTAAGTTACATATATCATGAAAGTTTCAGGTATAAATGATATAAACTAGCCTGTAAAAGAATTGGATATCATTTGATTAATTACTTGAACATTCTCTACAATGCCAGTTCTAAGTCTGTGGTGTTGCATGAGCTGCATCAACCCACAGGATAGAATATGTTATCAATCATTCCCACATTGGGGATTGTACTCAAATGTACAAATCTCGATGGCAACCTAAAATTAATACATTTAAAAGTCACAAAATAAAACAGTAAGAGGGGAAACCTTTATTCGAATTCTATACGTTCGCTGTTTTTTTTCAAAAATGCACATCTACTTTTAAAATTTCATGCTAAATTTTAAAATGTTAAAACATAAGTACATCGATCGCCAACGAGTTTTAAACCTTTAGGAATCTTACTTGGTACTGGTTGTACGCAAACATGACCGCATCCATTAGAACAACATTTTCACTTCCTTCACAATCCATATCGTATGCACAATCTTCGACACAGCTTTCCAACAGCACCATTGTAGCAGGACATGTAACGGGCTTTGTCTCTTTACCAGAAAAAGGGAAAGATAAGTCAGCTTCTTAGTAATGAAAGCCAAAACCAGTAACCACTTTCATTTTTAAAAATTAAGAAATGTTATATGTTTTTAAAAATCAAGTTATACAGTTCAGATTGAAAAATAATTAAATGAAGATACCTGGAATGGGCATCTGTAACACGTATGAACCACACCCAGTTGACACAGAATTTCTGTTGTACTCCCACAATCAATGTCATGTTGGCATTCTTCGACACATACGCCAAATTGCCATCATTAGCAGGGACAGTACTGGGTCTGGGCTCTGGGAAAAGATAGAAAATAATATTAACGCAAAGTACACATGTTACAATACAATCACAAACTATAAATTAGTTCAAACTCTTCGAAAATTAGTGTGCCTGACATTCAGCATGACATTGATAATATATAAAATTGTTTACTTCACACATTTCACATTAAGACAACACGTTTGTTTAAATTGTGTACCTGGTACGGTGTATACAGACATGACCAAATCCATTGGAGCAGCACCATTGTTTCTCCTGAGACATGACTCATTCCTCCACTGCAAGATTCTCAAGCATGATCCTATCTGGCCTTCTGGTAGGCAGGGCACACACTGAAGATATTTAAAATGTTTGTACAAAAATTTTATATTGAAAGTACCGAAAGAAACATCACATTCAATATCACCCCCCACCAAAACAGTGCCAAAAATTTGGAAAGTTTCGAAACATTATTACATCCGGATTCATAAAAAAATATATACCAACAACATCACATGATATATTCAGAACACATTCAATACACATAATTTGTCTCCATCGTTTTCTTCTTCTCTTCTCCACTCTCTTCTCAAAACGTTTTCAAACTTCTCTTTCCTACGATAAGGATAATGACCTGAGCCTAGTGCATCGAAGGATAATCGCACGCGACTGTTAGGGTCCGGGAAGGCAGCCAAGAACCGAAGGGTCGAGGGCTGCCTGCACTGAACCTACGGTCAAGGCAATTATCCTGTCGAATGCCCTGAGGCGTGGTTCCTTATCCGTCATATACTTGAGAAACAATAGTATCAAATCTGGACATTAAATTAATTAATTAACGTAATTTATCAAAAATTGAGGTAGTTTTTAAAATAAATGCAAAAACACTTCTACACTCCAACATGTACCAAATGTTATACTCTATAAATAGTGTCAAAAGACCTTGACGCAATTCATTGTGATTAGTTGTTTTGAAAAAATGATCTGGACGTGTGAGAAGATCAGACTCTCTAAGACACTTAGGGTGGCTAATCTTTCTCGCCACCTCCCTGGCAATTTCAAACAAAAACCCATTTAGTGATTGAACGCGTCAATGAAATTGAAAGTAAGAACACTTTTCGCTCTGCCCTTACTTTTTTCAAAATCAACCATCAGTGACGATTGCTATAAATGCTTATTGAATTTTTTTTCTATAATTCCAACGCCCACTGATTAGATGTAAAAGACCATCGCAGACATGCATGTACAAAAACATGATGGTTTCTGCCACTGAGAACGATTTTATTCGTGACTTTTGGATTTCTTGAAGTACACTTAATTCTTATGGGCCTACGTTAGATAGCAACTGACATAGTCCATTTTTCTTACTCCGTGCAGTGATTCATAAACATTGACGAAGCTTTTACGCACGCGTCATTGTATGCCATCTTTGTGCGCAGTGTAAAACGCTGTCGCTTTTAGCCAGCGTGTGCGGTTTACGGGTGCCAGCCCAACAAATCTCGCGCTGACGTCACTCTACGTTAGCAGCTAAACTTTCTGAACGGCTTTCGACTTGACAAATTATAAAAGAAGGCATTTTATATTTAAGATTCAATGATTTAAAGTCAAAAGTATCGTCCTTTGAGAGTACCAAAAAGAAGCTTGTTCCGTTAATTAAGATGTACGCATTTCAGGACTGACACCATAGATTGTAGATACTAAATTCGTAGAGGTATATACTATGCAGACATGTTACTTGATATGAGCAGTAAGTCGATTATCAAGTGATTGAGGGTATTTCTAGTTGCTACTAGAAATTGTGACTTGTGGTGACCCACGTGCATTATCTGATAACCTGCGCGGGCATTAATCTGATGACACGTGCATTATCTGACAGAGCCCAGGTCATTCGTGAAAAAATATGCCGTTGAAATCAATAGATAATCCGAACACGAGAAGTATAATATTCGTATAATAATCCCCTTGGTCGGGCAAAAGTGAGTTCAGCCTATCATCACATTCTCCTTCCATTTGCTTTTTTGAATTGTAGTTTTCAATATATTTTTGCATAAAAAAAAAAAAAAAAAAAAAATTTTCGTGCCCATATATTGTCATGTGTAGTTTCCGGGATTTCCCCCCCGGTTTTTTGTGTTATGTGGCATGCCTAATTCGTAATTTTTTTATGTTATTCTCTTTTTGTTGACGAGTCATCATGACGTTAATGAAAAACCATCCATTTGGTTCTCATATTATAAGTTAACATAGCCTGCACCATTCGCTGTTCCGATCGGTTCACACAAGTTGAGATGGGGCGGGGGTTTCTTTGAGTGGTGCTATTTTCAATACTGGCAACGGCGGACAGAAATTTAGAGTGGCCATCGCTGCCATAAATTGCAGTTGGGGATCTTCCGATCTAAAATTGTACCAAATCCCTTCTTTTATGCCCAAAACGCAAATTTTGCCATTACTATAACACAACTGTGCAAAAATCTAAAAAATTAAACATTGGAGAGGCTCCCTTCAAATAATGTGGCTATTATTGCTGAATTATGGCGTTAGTTTAATAAGGGCCCACCCTTTTTTTATTAAGACGCCCTATGAGGGGTCGTTCATTGGTGGTCCGGGCGCATTATATGTGTTTGTTGTAATTGTATGTATTGCTGTTATATCTAAATAAATTATTGAAAAGGGCAATCGAAAAATAGTAATATTGTCCTGGTATAATGGTGTGCACCGTGACCACACCATTTGAACAGCCACTTTTGTCCCACACCCCAGCAGTTCAGGTCGTGTACCCACTCATTCACACACGTTCCGATTGCATCATCGTCAACTCGAGGGCACATTCCAGGCCGGAACTATAAATAGGTACAAAGCAGCTTTGACATTAAAGGCTGATTTCCGAGATTTTGAAATATATAATTTTTTGTGCAGTAATTAAAAATAGTCATCTAGAACTACAGCTCGTCTCTAAAGATGCTAATTCGAAGTTACAGATGAATCGGATTTTTCGTTTTCATGCAGTTATGCACCGGGTAACATTGCCATAGGAGACCGTGTATCACGAAAGTCCGGAATCCGGAAGGTTTATAACTAAGTTTGTGATTTTCTAATAACGGACTTCGTTTTTAGCGTAGTTTTTCACTATGGACAAACATTATGCATATGCAAAACACGATTTGTTTGAAAAATGAGTGCGCCCTCATCGGGAAATCTCTGAGTAAGCCTTAATATATCATCACTCGTGGACTAGTGCAATTGGTGTGCGTGTGTGTGTGCGCGCGTGTTGTGTGTGCGTGCAAGCGTGATGTGTATTGTGTGCCGCGCGCGGGTATGAGGAGAATGGTATGTGCGTTTGGTGTGTGTATGTGTGTGTGAGAGAGAGAGAGATGAGAACAGCACAAGGACTGTGAACATTAAAAATCTTGAAAGATGTTTATAACATAATAACCACATAGAAAAGATTAATGAACAAAGTAAATTTGTGTTAGGTGATAGCTTGCTCTATCTAGGACAATTACTTATGCAAAATATCTCAGGGGCGTTACCCCCCCAAAATATGCATGGTACAAAGATTCCTCACAGCACTTGGACCATTTGGTTTGAGGTGAATATAACCAACACTCGTTGTCTCTGCGCAGAAGTGGCCACAACAGACTCCACGCACTGTCTGCATTAGTGCTGGTGGGCACCCTTCGGGGATCACTGAATGTCATGACAAAAATGAGAGCGAAATAATCAGAGAAAGTTCCAAACATCACAAAAATGCTGATATAAATATCAAACAAGGATGAAGTTCTGGAATGAGAATTGATTAATTGCAACTATAGTTTGCTATATTACTTTAAAAATTATGGAGATTTTCATTTCACTCATACATTCCCTCAACAAAAGGTGCTCAACATAATCATCAACGCGGACATAGATGTTGGCGGGTTCTTCTAAACCGTCTAGTCATAGTTAGATATGCAAATGTCAGAACTTACAAGGCCTCTTTTGCCAATTTCATATATAACAAATTGTCCTTGAAATCGATTATTATATTATCCTTGCTGCCCAAATATGGAAAATGCTTTATAATGAAAATATATATGCATTGAAATTGGGAATTACCTGGAATTGCTTGCACACACGTATGGCACATCCATTGGAGAAGCATTTCTGTTGTACTCACAATCAATGTCATGTTGGCATTCTTCAACACAGGGCCAAATCCGCCTCATTAGCAGAGACATGTACCTGGTCTAGGCACTAAATGAACAACGGGAATTTTCCTTTATCAAAGCACGAAAATTTAATGAACCACAGTACATGAAAATCGGTTCAAAAGAGCAGCATTTTTTCATTAACACTAACATTTTTATTATTAGAAGGTAACACATTTACATAGCACTGTTTTAGCACAAGTTACGTGGGTAAAAGTTATTATGTACTCGCAATGAGATGTGTAAACATGTTTAATTTCCCCATTAATAAGGAGGAAGCATATGGGGGTTGAGTGATAATTATTCAGTAATTTATTTCTTTCTTTTCTATATATAATACCGGGGTCTGTCCATCGTCGTCTGTGTGTCTGACCGCGTCTATTTTCTTCGGAGACCGAGGCGCACGGTTCCTGAAACTTGGTGGGTGCCCCTTGACCGAATCGGAGACCGAGTTTGTATTGGTTAGTGGATCAAAGGTCATCGGGGTCATTCGAGGTCAAAAGAGGTTCAAATGGACCGCGCCTATTTGCTCGGAGACCGAGGGGTCGCACATTCCTGAAATTGGGGGTGGGTGCCCCTTGACCTTTCCCGAAGACCGAGTTTGTATTGGTTAGTGGATCAAAGGTCATGGAGGTCATTCGAGGTCAAAACAGGTCAAATTGACGTAAACATAGTGTATGGACATGAAACTTGGAGGGTGGGGTCGATTTTTGATGCCCGAAAATTTGAAGGTCACGACAAGGTCATTCAGGGGTCATTCAAGTCAAATGGGTTAAACGTTGTTTCTCGGAGACCGAGGGTCGCACGTTCCCTGAAACTTGGTGGGGGGTGCCTCTTGGCCGTCCGAAGACCGAGGTTGATTGTAGTGGATAAAGGGTCATTCGGGGCATTCCAGGTACAAATGAGGTCAAATGGGGGTAAAAGTTGGTGTATGGACATGAAACTTGGAGGATGGGGTTGATTTTGAAACCAACAATTTTAAAGGTATGACAAGGTCATTAGGCGTCATTAACGGTCAAAGAAGGTCAAAGGGGTAAACTTTGGTTATAGAGGAAACTTGGTGGGCAGGGTCGATTGTTGCTGCCAAAAATTTTGAAGGTCACGACAAGGTCATCATGGGTCATCAGGTCACATGAGGGAGGTAAACGTTGGGTATGGACATGAAACATGAGGGTGGGTGATTGTTGATGCCAAAACTTTTTAAGTCACGCTAATGTCATTAGGGGGTCATTCAAACGTCAAAGGAGGTCAAAGGAGTACATGTTGGTGTATGGAATGCAAATTAGGTGGGTGGGGTGGTGGTTTGTTATGCCAGCACTCTAAAGGTCCACAACAAGGTCATCAGGGTCATTAAAGGTCAAGGAGGTCCAAATTTGGTAGAACGTTGTGGTTGTATCAGATGAAACTGGTGGTGGGGGTATTGATGATGCCAAAATGTAAGGTCATGACAAGGTCTCAGATGTCATTCAAGGTCAAAGCACGCAAACATGGGGTCATCATGCCTAGGTGATCGCGAAACCCAGGTAGATCGGAAAACCGGTGATCGCGAAACCGGGGACCGCTCCCTACGTTGTAATAATTGGACATGCAGGTACCTTGTAGATAAACTTGGGGGAAATAGTTTACCTTTTTAAAAGGTTTTTTCGTGTGTATGCCCATTGTTAGTGGGGTCCTATGGACGTCAAGACATGAGTGCCGAGCGATCATTCATCATCATCATCGATTTGATTTATTCGGACAATGTCATGGATAGCAAGAAAGCTCGATGGAAGCTTAATCCATTGGGGTCCATTTACCGGACGGAATTGGGGCAGCCAAGGGTAATCACCCTACTCCTTTCGAAACTGATTGTGATGTGCATGGCACCGGAAGACTTCTGTTACATGGGACCGACGGCTAACGTCCCCCTACGAAGGACGGGTATTCATGGTTCATTTGCCCAAATCCAACAGAAACCATGGGGAGAGGCGATTCAATTCAATCAAGAGCTCTTGTACAGATTAAATCCCGAATTTTAATACCCCGATATTAAAGCCTGCAGGTTCCCGCCGGAGTTGAACGGGAAACCTCAGCACCAAAGGCAATACCCAACAACTGGCTCTCCGAAAAATCATCATATTATCATAATCAGCATCAGCATGTCCCAACTGTTGTGGGTTAACCCTACCCCAACCCTCATTCCAGCATTTTCTATTTGATTTTTATCTTGCCCAACGCTGTTGTCTTGATATACCTGTAATGTAATCTACTGCTGCTTAACTGTTCGGAGTTATGTATCCAAAACCACTCTTAGCCTACCTGTAGGTGCTGCAAGCACTATTTTAAAGCAATTGCAGCAATGGATTTTGTTTCGGTGGTAAAACACAGTGTTTGACCATACAACTTGTCTCTTATTTTTAGAACAATTTTAAACAGAGGCGACACAATTTGACAATGATATAGAAGGGAATGCAAGAGCTATCATCTCTGCAAAAATAGACCAATCCATTGCGGGGAATCTTGCATATAGGCCTAAAAGGTCATGATGTATGTTATAGCGCTCTCTATAGCATATCATGAGAAACAGATGTGAAAATCGGAATGTAAGAAAAATCATATGTGCCCGCAATGAAAGTTCGTTAAAATTTACAAGAAGTTGTTAGTGGACTAAATCCCAAATCAGTTGTCAAAGTTGTTCGCCGGCGATCATTTTTGTTTTTATGCCGGTTTTGTCATAATAAATGAGACTTTAAAAAAGTGTGGTAATTGTATCACCTGTCTCACTTGTTGTACTTTACAAAAAATTTACTTATCATGTGGGGGACACTGAAAGTCATGCAGAAATGACACAATCCATTAGAACGGCATTTGTTTCGCCCGCATGTACTATATCGATGATTCTTCCGCACAAGTTCCTAAGGGAATCCGTCAGGAAGACTGCTGGCCATAACAACTTCAATAAAATGGAAATGAAACGAATATTAACAGGGTGTGTTGTTTTTGTATTAGAGAATGTTTCTCGGTGTTTTCTTTTAACGAACATATGTGTTGAAAGTTCATTCTTATTTTCAAATTCTTATTGTAGTCCTACCCATGGAATGCGGGTATACGTATGTCACAGCCATAGAAAACACTATGACAGTCTCACCACAATCATATCATCTGGCATCGGCTCCTGCTATTCCCCGCAGGCCTTCCAAAATGCTAGGGGCATATTCAGGTCTAGGAGAGGAGGCTGTAATAGTAGATAGAAAAAGAAATTAAACCCCTGGCAAAATGATTTATATCATTGCGTTTGCTTTCCATTTGTGTGGATCTGCCTTTTTATTGATTTTAGATCACTTTTTTTGGATGTTCAGGGGCAAAAATCTGTTCATTAGTATTTTTTCAAATAAACCACTTGAACACATTAGCAAAAAAGAAGCGAAAAGTCATTTTTTTCCACTATGCCGAACGCCGAAGCTGTAACAATTTTATTTTTTTCTAAACCGCCGAACTTGTAGTAACAATATTAATTACCTGGTACGCTTGCAGAAGACATGACCACAACCATTAGAGAAACATTAAATCGTCGTACCAGGTATCATCAACTTTGGAATTCTTCAACCAACTTCCAGCAATACCATCGGTAGCCGGACACATCACTATAATGGAAAGAACCAGAACAGAAAAGAGCTTATGGTGGTCGTCTAGAGGCCAGTGAAAATAGAGTAAATGATTGCCTTTAACTCAAACTCATTGCAAAACAGCATTTCCTCCGATTGTAATAAAAAGTTTACCAAAAATCAAGGAGTGAAATATGAATTTTTAAGGGTAAGGTAATCGGGGTCAAAAACAACTATAATTTCGCGTTTCTCGGCGTTCGCGCTCGCTATATTCACAGAATTATAAATTGGGGCGCTCCATGGACCTTTGGCCTCGGCATATGACTTTTGACTCATCAATATATGAGGGATCCCCTTGGCTGCACCTATTTGACACAAGTTTGCTCCAATGAATCCTCAACTTTTGATTGCGGCCAATTTTAAATTTAGACTATTTTCAATTGACCTCACATGACCTTTGACTAGTGCAACAGGTCTTTGACCTATCTCTAGAGGGATCCCTGGTGCAACTATGACACCAGTTTGGTTTATTTGACTTCAACTTTTCAATGAGGTCATTTTACATTTTGAGAAATTTTTCAACTGACCTCACGTGCACGTGATACATAATTTGACCTCATCAACATATGAGGAATCATGGTGTTTGCGGTGTGCGTAGGATTTGCCTTGGCTTGCTGAGCACTTATTTTGGACCTGCTTGCTGATTTGTTTTGCCTCTGGCATTTTCTGGATGGCGGTTTGCGCGT
Organism: Ophioderma brevispina; assembly: GCA_023653785.1. Classification (NCBI taxonomy): domain Eukaryota; kingdom Metazoa; phylum Echinodermata; class Ophiuroidea; order Amphilepidida; family Ophiodermatidae; genus Ophioderma; species Ophioderma brevispina. Next base: position 72,400 of record JAMKCH010024399.1, read on the forward strand.
GATTGCGCTGCTTGAGTGCCTGAGTTTGTTTCTTACGGATTTTCTAAGTTCTTGATGGATTTTTATTTTTGCGATGAGATGATGTTGTGTTTTTGTGACATTGTGTGATTTCGGCTGCTGATGCTTGCCTGCACCTGTTTGTGGCTTGTGTTTTGCTGCTGTGTTGCGCTTGATTGACTGCTGCACCATGACCAAGTTTGGTCCAATTGAACCTCAACCTTTCCAATTGAGTTCATTATGTTAAAAACTTAAAACACTATTTTTTTTAAATTACATTTACATATTTTTAAGTTGACCTCAAATTACCTTTTGACCTTGGCAATGACCTGTGAACCTTATCAACATATGACAACATATGGGACCATGGTGCACCTTTGACACAAGGTGGTTCCACGTGAACTTCAATTTCCAATGAGGTCACATTGAAACAAAAAATGCCTGCAATTAAAACAAAAGTGAACATCAACAATACACACCACACCTCGCAACACATACACACCCACAGCGGATTGCTAAGTGGTTCCTCGAGCTATCGCTGGCAGCCCACAAAAAGGGGTTAAAAAAAACGGCATTGAAAACTAGTACCAGTTCGTCAGGCTTTCAAGGAGTAAATAGTTCAAATTAGTCAAAAATAGTTCAGGTCACAATGGGGTAAATTTCAGATATATTGTTGTTATAACAATAGGGTGTCAAAATTGTTCTCTTATGGTACGGATACCATAATATACTGTTTAGAACCATCTGTGTGATCGTTGTTAATATTTGAAATGCAAAATGTGATGGCGGCTACGGCTCTATGGGAGGTCAGTAGTCATCACTCTGTAAATCATATAGAAAATTTTCCCCAAAAAAGATCTAGTACATTTACTGATCTAGGTGGCAAAAGAACAATTTACAACCCGATTCAATCAAAAATCGGACCTTCTGTAAATTACCCAGGATGACTCCTTGAAAACTGTTATTGTCCCTTATTGTACGACACTTTAAATCAAGATAAGCAAAAACTAGACTTTTTAAACTTAGCAGTAGCCCAATAAATTGGTACATCTTTTAATCAATTCGAATAAATTCAATTTTTTCCCGGTAGGTACAAACGTTTCCCGTATTTGATATGTTCCAGAGATGTTGATGGTGGTAAAAACTTCGTTCTCTTTGGGCAATTCAACAGTATTTGAACACAACATGTTCTTTGGCATTGTTTTGCGGTCAAATCATGCAATTAGTGGACTACTCTTATATAAACAGGTCTTATATGAAGCCTGGTACAGAATCAGAATAACGTTTAACATTAATGCACTGAATATAGTATGCCCCAGCCGTAGCCAGGATTTAGGTAGGGGTGCCGATTTGCAGAGTGGACCTCTCGCGAGGAGGCCCAATTTTTTCGGCTCGATGCGCTCGCCAATTGCCCCAAATTTTTATAGGGCCTCCAAAAATCTGAATAGCGGGGGGGGGGGGACGGACATCCGGCCAGTACAATATAGTAGTGTCCGGGATTTCACTGCTTCAACAGCAAATTATACCATGGTATTTAAAATACTGTGTTTGATGGTAACTTTTATAAGGTTCTATGCCACATGTTATGCGTATTCCGGAAGTAGTGATCCCCTGTGATGAGTGCGATGAAAAGTTTGCATTTCCCGCCCGTGATTGGTCGGAAGTGTAAGTGTCATAGACTGGGCTGTGCTTCAAGCGTAATGGGAAGTGTGGGCGATCGGGAGACGGACTCTAGATATGGACGACTTCACAACGTACTAGGATATTATTGGACATTATTGACGAGATGGGTGCGCATACATCGCAATGAAGACAACTTCAATGAATAGTATGATAGCGGAGAAAGTATATTGTGTAACAGGCTGGGTGAGGAAAAGAGCTTTTCAGCAAATCCAGAGACTGTGCTTTTCATTTTTTTATGAGCGATGGAGACGGTTGTAGGTGTAAGATTCGAGCGACACACAGCATGGATCCTTGTTACGAATCACAACTTTTCGCCATGATGTGGAGTAGAATTCAGCCCATGGGGACATTTCAACTATCATCGAGTGATTCTGTAAACTATGTCAAGGTACTTCGAGACGAACACTATGAGCTCGGACTTTACTCGGACTGATTCGCTAGTGCACTAAAAAATTTCGCGGTAGCTGGCCAGCTAGGGCGGTCGGGAGCGACAGAGGGATCTAAGTAAGTTTATATCTCGCAGCTATGGAACGGATAGCTGTGATGGTCAACCAGAAGACTGATCGACATGGGACGAACTTTGGACCCGTGGTGATTTTGTGGTTTTGATGATTGTGAGTATGTTTTGATTGGGTGTGCTTGCGGGGGGGGGGGAGAATTGATGATGGAAGATGCCTTTAGGAGGTTGCTGGGAATTGTGAGGGGTCATTGTAGTTCCACATTGGAATGGGATTAAGATTTGCAAGTCTTGGTGATTGTGTACAGATTGGGAGTTCTTAGAAATCGCGTATGGCGTTAGATTAACCAAGAGGGTCAGGGCGGTCACAAGGAGGTTTGGAGTTTTGTAACGTTTGAAATTCAGCAGGTGCAATGCGATTGTCATAAACATGCACCACTGTTGCGATGTGCATGTACATGTAGCCGATGAAGAAAGTTAACGTGAATTCAAGTTTTGGGTCTACTTCATGATTTTAAATGTGTTGGGCTTGTTCCAAAAATGCAGGGGGCAAATATATTCAGGTTCTGGATGGAAATTAGTCAATTTTCGGTTCCAAATCATTCCCTAATTGTGAGGTATTAGGAGATTCATCTTTTTGATTGCCAAATTTGGTTTGTATCTGTGCAAGAGTTTTAATAGCGTGAAGCCAAGTTGTAACAAATTCACAGGTTTGTCCTTACAGGAATTTCTGCAAGTTGAGCTACAATGTGAGTATATTTAGTTGTGGTATTGTATGAAGTTGAGATGCTTGCTGTTAAGTAAGAAATTGCTGGCAAATCACATCTTTTTGAACCCGGCGGCTTTAGAGGTGTAACTGTATTTATTCTCAAATTACATTTAGTGTGGTGATTGATATAGTGTTGGGATACAGACAGTGTAATTGTTGTGATATGTACAGTTCCACAGGCTCCCTGTAAAGGGGGGGGGGGGGGGTAGGGGGGGGGGGGGGGGGGGGGGGGGGGGGGGGGGGGGGGGGGGGGGGGGGGGTGGGGGGGGGGGGGGGGGGGGGGGTGGGTGGGGGGTAGGGGGCGGGCGGTGTGGGGGGGAGGGGGGGGGGGGGGGGGGGGTGGTGAGAGGGGGGGGGGGTGGGGGGGGGGGGGGGGAGGCGGGGGGGGGGGGGGGGTGGGGGGGGGGGGGGGTGGGGCGGGGGGGGGGGGGTGGGGGGCGGGGGGGGTTGGGGGGGGGGGGGGCAGGGGGGGGGGAAGTGGGGGAAGGGGGGTAAGGGGGGTAAGGGGGGGTGGGGGGTGGGGTGGGTAGTGGGAGGGGTGGGGGGGGGGGGGGGGGGGGCGGGGGGGGGGGGGGGGGGGCGGGGGGGGGGGGGGGGGTGGGGGGGGGGGGGGGGGGGGGGGGGGGGGGGGGGGGGGGGGGGGGGGGGTGGGGGGGGGGGGGGGGGGGGGGGGGAAACCAACAAATAAAACGAGGTGGGGGAAAAAGAAGACAAAAAAAAAAAAAAAAGGTGGGATGGGGGGGGTGGGGGGGGGGGAGAAAAAAAAAAAAACAGAAAAAAGAAAAAAAAAAAGGGGGGGGGATTTCTTTTTCGTTTTTTCTGATTTTGTGCGGTTTTTTTTTCTTCTTTTTTTTTCTGGTGGGGGGAGGGGGGGGGGGTGGGGGGGGGGGGGGGGGGGGGGGGGGGGGGGTGGGGGGGGGGAGGGGGCGGGGGGGGGGTGGGGGGCGGGGCGGGGGGGGGAGGGGGGGGGGTGGGGGTGTTGGGGGGTGGTGGGTGGGGGTGTGGGGTGGGGGGGGTGGGGGGGGGGGGGGGGGTGGGGGGGGGGGGGGGTGGGGGGGGAGCGAGGTGGTTGGGGGGGGGGTGTGGGGGGGGGGGGGGGGGGTTTAGGGGGGGGGGGGTGGGGGGGGGGGGGGGGGGTGGGGGGGGGGGTGGGGGGAGGGGTGGGGGGTGGGGGCTTGTGGAATTGGGGGGCGGGGGTGGGGGGGTGGGGGGGGGTGGTGGGGTGGGGGGTGGGTGGGCGGTGGGAGGTGTGGTGGGGGGGGGGGGTGAGTGTTCGGGGGTTTGGGGGGGGGGGGGTGGGGGGGGAGGGGGGGGGGTGGGGGGGGGGGTGGGGGGGTGGGGCGGGGGGCTAGGGGGGCAGGGGGGGGGGGGGGCGGGGGGGGGGCGGGGGGGTGGGGAGGGGGGGGGGGGGGGGGTGGGGGGGGGAGGGGGTGGAGGCTGGGGGGGGGGGGGGGTGGGGGGGGGGGGGGGGTGGGGGGGCTGGGGGGGGGGGGGTGGGGGGGGGGGGGTTGGGGTGGGGGGGGTGGGGGGGGGGGGGGGGGGGGGGGGGGTGGGGGGGGTGGGGGGGTGGGGGGGGGGGGTGTGGGGGGGGGGTCGAGGGGGGGATGGCGGGGGGGGGGGGGGGGGGGCGGGGTTGGGGTGGGGCGGGGGGGGGGGAGTGGGTGGGGGGGTGGGGGGGCGGGGGGAGGGGTGGAGGGGTGGGTGGTGGGGGGGGGGGGGGGGGGGGGGGGGGGGGTGGGGGCGTGGGGGGGGGGGGGGGGGGGGTGGGGGGGGGTGGGGGTGGGGGGGGGGGGGGGGGGGGGGGGGTGGTGGGGGTTGGTGTGTTTTAAGGGGGGGTGGGGGGTGGGGAGTGGGGATGGGGGGGGGGGGGGGGGGGGTGGGGGGGGGGGGGGGGGGGGGGTTGGGGGGGTGGGGGGGTGGGTGTGGGGGTGTGGGTTGGGGGGTGGGGGGGGGGGGGGGGGGGGGGGTGTGGGGGGGGGGGGGGGGGGGTGGGGGTGGGGGGGGTGGGGGGGCCGGGGGGGGGGGGGGGGGGGGGGGGGGGGGGGGGGGGGGGGGGTGGGGTGGGGTGGGGGGGGGTGGGGGGGGGGGGGGGTGGGGTGGGGGGGGGGGGGGGGGGGGGGTGTAAAAACAGGGGGGGGGGGGGGGGGGGGGGTGGGGGGGGGGGGGGGGGGGGGGGGGGTGTGGGGGGGGGGGGGGGGGGGGGGGGGGGGGGGGGGGGGGGGGGGGGGGGGGGGGGGTGGGGGGGGGGGGGGGGGGGGGGGGGGGGGGGGTGGGGGGGGGGGGGGGGGGGGGGGGGGGGGGGGGTGGTGGTCTTTCTCGTTACCTTGCCTCCCCCCCCGACTCGATATGAAGCGCTGTCCCACATGCAAGGTACTGCACTCTGTTACGTGGCAGTGGTGTGTCCTGGTGGGAGTGGTCTGCGGGGGTGCGGATGTTGCGTGTCCCCGCGTAAATGTCAATTTTGCCCTTACCTTTGACTACCTGGGTTATAGATATTCCGAGTTACTACCCACTTTTGGCCTCTTACTGGGGTTCTTGCCTCATTCGCCGTTCTCCTGCGTCAGATGGTGGTGATGCCAGCGGGGTCTGCACGTGGGACGGGTTTCATCATGTGCTTCTTTTGTCGAGCCTTATGTTTGTCGGTGTAGACTGCGGCTGTAACTCGGAGTGTCGGTAATTCAGACAATGTCGGTCGGTTTATTTAAAAATGCACCTTTGCACTGGGGGGGCGCCATCACGTGCAGTTTTAAGTTTTATGTTTCCCAGATTTATGAAGGCAAGCAATTCTTTCTTATTTGGCTTTCCACCCCTACACCCACTTTCGGGACTTTTCTTGACCAAATGCTTTACTTTTTCATCCGCCTGGGTGCTTACTTTTATCACCGTGGTGTGCCTTTCTTTGTATGGTTAGAGTTTACTGTCCGGGCCTTTCCGGATGTTTGTTTACTTTGCACCTCTGGGCTGCCGCTGTTCAGTGACAGTGTACTGGTTTTGCGTGCAACGGTGTAATGCATTTAGGTAGATTGCCCTGTTCCATGTATCACCTTCAGCCGACCATGGAGGGCCCATTTGATAATAATGGTGTCATGTTGTTTATGTCGCTTGTGTTTCTCGTTGCGAGTTGCGTGCCTGCCGAGTTGCGTTTTTATGGAGTTCCTGGGGATAGTAGCTCTTGCGTTGTGCCCGGTTTGCCCGTTGCTTCATGGGTGGGTTGTGTTATTGGGTGAGTCAGCCGTATGCTATGCGCGTTATGGTTTGACGCGTGGTGGATGAGTTGATGCCCTGTGTGTATGAGTTGTAGTCGCGGCCCGTGCCCTATGGTGTGGAGATTGTGCGCATTAGGGGGGTTGTAGTACCCCCCCGCTTTGTGGTTTGTCGGTAGTTTAATTAAACCGCGGTAGCGATGTCGGCGCGTACCGGGCCGAGAGGCGATAGTGGCGACGCAAATGCGCGCATCATTGGGGGAGTGTTGTGAGTTTGCAATAACGCTGTAGGATGTGGGTCGCCGATTCCAGGCGCCGGGTGGTGCCCCAATCAGTGTTTACTTAGGAGGTTCCGGTTCTGTCCAGAGAGGAGAACAGCTGATACGAGCCGTGCACATAGGGGGGGCTGAGGTTTGCGCGTTGTGGAACGGCCCCACCTTGGGTTAGTGTGCTGTGCCGTTCTTTGGGAGTTGCGTTTGTATTGGCGTTTGTGCTTAGGAGTTCTTAGTTACGAGGTTAGGGGTGATTGCTGGAGTTGGAATCGCCTTGAGTTGTAGAAACAAATAGTGTGAGAGTGGACAGGTTGAGTGTGTTTTGTGGCGCGTTCAGTTGTGAGGGGTGCGTGTTGAACGTGGCGAGTTTTGCTTCGTTTGTAGTGGAATCGTATATACATGAGTTTGCATTTGGGCTGTGAGGTTGATTGTCATTGGCAGTTGTATTGGAGTGATGATGTTGAGGTTGGTGATGTCGGAACAAGACCAGGTAAAAGAAAAAGTTTGCTTCGATTGGCGACTGGATGGTGACGACTAACTGGGAGTAAGTAGCTACTGAGGGTTTTCCTGTAGACATTAAGGATATTGTACTTAGGGATTTTGAGATTGAACCATTAAGGAAGAGCTACTCAAAAATATAATCGTCATGAGTGACCTACAGACCCGTATACACTTTGCTCCATCAGAGAATTAAAGGTTGGTTGCCCTTCCAAACCCTGGGAGGTGGAAATGTCCTAAACCCTGGCCAAAATTTGGTACGCCATTTTTCTAACATGGCCGCCCGGACATTTGAAAATATATAAAAGTCACCTTCCAGGAAGTATATCAGCTAAAAAAGAAAACGAGGGTCTTTTTTCAATAATTCGGGCATTCCAATCCAATGGAAGTGGTTTCAAACTTTTTGATGAAACTTTCACAACTCTAATTATGGCCATATGTTTTCAAATGGCTGCCAGCAGAGGTATGAAAAAAACACAAAATGCCATATTTGAGTTACTCAAATTAACTGCATAGGTAAGTCAGTGTACGATTAATTTCAATTCGACATTTTCAAACCGCACCGGGAATGAGGTTTGAAAATTTAAAACCAGAGTTAACTCTATGAAGACAGTATTTATACTTTTATAAATGGCTGCCGGCGGCCATATTGAAAAACATAAAACGTCACATTCCAGGAATTATATCAGCTAAAAAGGTAAAGCGCATTCCTTTCATAAGTCCCACATTTCCAACTCAATGGAATGGGGGGTCTTTAAATTTTAATATTACAAAACTAAAAAACATCAAACTAAGATTCAAACTCTCACGCGGACATAATTATACAACAATAAAACAAAAAAATTTTATATTCTGGCACCAGATCAGTTACAAAGGTAAAGAGGTTGTCCGTTTCAATCAATTCTTGACATTCCCACCCAATGGAAGGTTTGAAAATTCAAAATTTAAGTAAAATCTAGAAGATATGACCATATAGGTTCAAAATGGCCGTCGGCAGCCATTTTGAAAACACATGCCCTAAATCCGGCACCGGGGCCCGTTCCCAAACTCGTGCGTAACCCTACGGGTATACTAAATCATGGAGTATGTCCTAAATACAACCTTTCGGTACCAGTTACACAGTGATGTTTGGACAAATGGTCCACGGTAGGCATGACATAGGATGCACGTAGATTTACGAAGGAGTTTCGGGAACGGACCCCTGGTCGGCTCCAAAAGGGGAACAAGTTCTCTTTTTTCATTCAAATGCTGGCATTTACAACTAGTGAAAATGGTTACTTAACGAATGTTCCTTTTATTTTAACCTTCATGTCATCATAAAACAAAAATAACATGATATAGGATTAACATAAATGATATAAAATAATATAATAATGAAAAAGAAACAGAAGAAACAGAAACCTGAGAATGGGTTAGTGTATTCCTGACATGGCGGTAGGTGTATATGTGGTAATGCTATGTTAGGTGTGTTTTGTTTTTGTTTTTTGCCATAACAGTTAATTTCCCATTAACGAGCCCCAAACAATTTTAATTGTGATAAATATTGATGTTGAGTTATTGAGGACCTTCGGGTTTCCATACTCACTGGGCATGTATTCACTGGGGATGATGCCTGAGCAAAATCGGGACAGAAACATGCAGCCATTATGTGTTTCACTTGAGTACCTTGGAGATTTTGCCAATATTGAACCTAGGGCAGACTCAACTAAAAAGGTGAAGGAATAATTGGATCGTGTTTGGAATGGGGCTAGATCATCCAAAACCTTTTGACCACCTCGGATTGGAAAATCATTTAGGAACAAAGTCATTAGCCCAGCCGCCACCTACATTGGTCGATTCATGTCATATTCAGTGGACAGTTTTCATTGGTCCACAATGTCAGGAATCTATATGATAGTGGTCCTGTTTTGTATACAACAAGTTACGGCTGCAGGGTTAGCGACAATCGGTGTCTGCGGGGGGGGGGGGGTGGGATAGCTACCAGTTAAGGGTTGAAGTCAACCCCTGAATATACTTGCCTGGACAAGTATTTCAGGAGGGAGGTGGGGGGGATATAAACAGGGCCAAAGTGAAAATGAGGGTGTGTTGTGAAATGAATTGTTTGGGGTGCGCACACTCAACAAGGTTTGATGATTTGTAAACCATTTTGGTTCCAATAGTCATGCCGTTTTGCCAACATTTGGTTGATTTTGCCCCCAAATTGTCATTTTTCTTCTGGCTGGTGGAAAATTGGGGCAATGAAAAAAAATTAAAGGGAAATCCCCCCCCCCCCCCCGGCACCGCCTACTGTCCATTGACTCTCTTCTAACTCCCATATATTTCCCCCGTTTTAACTGTTTTCCCCCATTTTAATACCTTGGAAACATGTGACAAATGTAACTTATTAGTTACTTTTAACTTAAACGTTGAAAAGTTTTCATGAATTGGAGTTTATAGAAGCTATGCATTTAAAGTGTTGGCCATTTTCGTGGTCAAGCATATTGATCAGATTCAAATGGGTGTTAATACCAGTATATCCCCGAGTAAATTTATGTTTTCTGCTTAATTGATTTTGGGATTGAAATCTATTTTTGTATAAACGACAATTAAGCAAGCAATTTTAAAACCAAAATATATATTACAATGAATATCATAGTACTCGTGCTCATTAAAAACCACAAAGGTCATCAGACCGGCCAAGAAGATACATCAGTGGGGAATCAAAAACTAATGGCAGTGCGTTCTGTATTAACAACCATTTCTGTCCTTGACTGAAAAAAAACTTGACGGAGTCTTTATTATAAAAATCGTTCTTTACCCATAAGGGGCGCTTGCTTTGGTTCTTAATTATTTCAGTGTGGCAATGATAAAAATTACAATCAAATCCTGTGGCAAAGAGAGGTATAAGAAAATTACTCCTTGTAGGATTAGAAATGAACTCTGCTGTGGAGATGGTGCAGATTATATGCAAAAATATATCAGAAAATGCACTGTGAGCAGCTCAGAATATCTTCCGTTAGAAAATCATACAATATATTAGACTTTTCTTTCTAAGGACATAGAGAATCTTCGTCTGATCAAGATTAGAACACCCAAAACTTGTATTTTTTTTTTTTTTTAATTTTTCTAATTTTGTTATGATTGATATGTTATTGATATTTGGTAATAAATAGTGCATGCGTCCACTGGTTTTATGTATGTGTGAATAAAGAAAAAGTGAGTTTAGGGAGTGAACAAGTTATATGGATGCTAAGTAAGGCTGTCGTGAATTTTCTGATTTGAGCCTGAAAAACAACATCTGTTATACTTTATCTGTGCCATCATGGAGGTAGTTTATTTAGTTTTATGTCAATTTTTTTTTTTTTAACCTTAGACACACAGAGTGAAAATGCCACAATCAAGTGAAAAGCCTCACAACATGTACTTTGGTAGTTGATCTGGTCCCACAATAATGCTTTTTATGTTTTTCAATGGGCTGCGGCAAAGCATTTGAAATATGGCCGAAAGTGGAGTTTGGCAAATTTTAAAATGTTAAAAATAATTCCATTGAGTGCTAAAAAAAGGGTCAGAATTTGTGAAAAATGAGACTCATTTGCCTTTACATTTGGATTTAGTGCCGGAATTTTGGACCATTTCCATTTTTCAAAATGGCGGCCGGCAGCCCTTTAGAAAATATATGGCCGTTATAAGAGTTTACTCTGGCTCTTGAATTTTCAAAAACCATTCCAGTCGGGGTTGAAAATGTCAGAATTGATTGAAATCGACACCGCACTTGCATTGTAGTGAATTGGTACCAAAAAATTATGGCATTTGTGTTTGTCCATACTCTTGCTGGCAGCCATTTGAAAATGTATTGGCCTAAATTCGCGTTTGAAGGTTTTGAAATTTTTTAAACCACTCAGTGGCTTGAAATGTCCGAATTAGTGGAAAAAGATCACCTTATTTGCTTTTTTAGCTGATATAATTCCCTGAAATGTGCCCCATTTTATGATTTTCAAACTGGTCACCGGCCGGCCATTTGAAAAAAATTGGCTTTGTGATTTATTGTAGCAAGAGGTTGCCAGGGTTTGGAATTTTCCAAACTTGTCGGGTTTGAAAGTCTATGCATATGTAACTCAAATCAACATTCAAATACTCTGACGGAGCAAGTGTATAGGGTCTGTAGGGAAGCTCAAGGACTATAAAGAGGCTAAACTGTGATTGATATCTAACAACATAGTCATTTGGTGGACCCAACTCAACATGAGAAATGAGTGATTACCAGTAAAGTATGATGGTGCCTTTCCCTCCCGTTGGAGATTAGTGAACTATTTCAAGATGAGTTATTATTAGTTTCATGGATGATGGTGACCTTCCTCCAATTTTGGGTGATTTGTAATTGCTTTAATTAATGCACGATTTTAGTGATTTGATTTGGTACGTATGATGATGATTGACATGTAGTCCTGACATAAAAAAAAACGAAAGATGATGTATCAAATAAAGTAGATTAAAGTTAAAATATGTGCATTGTGTTATCTTTTCAGGTTAGCAAACGGTGGTTTCTGTGCTGCCAACTTACCCACGGTTTGGCTATTGTCAAAAATTCTAGTAACAAAAAATTGTGGTCGCTTTGCGGCCGCAGTTTCGCGTTTTATACCAGCTCCTCCGCGCGCCGCGCTGCCCACGACCAGCTACAGTAGTTATTTGAATGCGTTTTTGTTTATTCAGATATAAAAAATGAACAAAAACCCTTAAAATAACAGCTTTTAGACAAGCAGCAAACTTCAAAATGACAAAGCGGACCTTCAGCATGATAAAGCGGACCTTTGTCATTTGGGGGGGGGGGGGCGTCGCACCCTCAGCACCCCCCCCCCCGGCTACGGCACTGAGTATTGTAGTATGAAAATCATCAAACCACGCAAAAGTTATTGAAACAAAAATTATCAATGCAGTTATCATACCAGTATGTGAAGCAAATTCTTGAGGATTAGTAAAAACGTAGAAGACGAAGATAAACACGAATATACGCTGACAAGGCATGATTACAAGGCAATATAAATATACAGATACCTGTAGGACAAGACATGCCACCACCAACCAAGCAAATATGGTGATCAATCGTGAATTATATTAGTTGTAGTGTTGCCTTTCTTAACAGAGGTCACTTATGGATCAGGCGCATCAAAATAATATCATTGTTGAAATGACATTCTTGTTTTCACACACTACACAAGATATAAATTCAAGTCCTTACTACAACAGCTCCTTCATAGGCAAGCTTTAGAGTGGTGTTATGGACATTGGGCTGCCATCAATCCAACAAGGATTAGGATATGTTGTTCCATCATTGCCACACTGAGGATTGAATTCCAAAGTGCGATTTCGATTGGACAACCTATGTTAAAAGAAAATTACATCAAACTTTAACTTGTGAATCCTGTGCAATTCTGATCTAAACCAAAAATAAAAACACATAACACACACACAATGGCGCCTCACACACACAAACTTGCAAGAGCTACATTGTGGGAGTTTTTCTGAAATAATCTCTTAAAAAGACACTTTTTAAGACAGTTTTTAAAGAAAAATACACTTTTTCAAAACTATATACGAACAAAAATTCCCCAAAAAGCGATATCGTTTTGCGATTTTCTCTTGTGAAAGACACCTTTTTTTAGACATTTTTTAAAGATTTTTTTCAGTTTTTTTTTATTTTTTTCTGTTTTCTCACTTTTCTTAGACAAGAGGATTGCGCGGCAGGCCCCTATTATAGTACTAAACTATAAAAATCCTCTTTTCTACTCTTTAACGGAATAAACCCATTGACGAGTATTCCAGTTTTATTCCGTTATAGGACAATTCCTAACATAGTAACTAGTAAAAAATACACAATGAAAAAAAAATACTCCCACAATGTAAAATACACTCAGAATGTCTCTTTATATTTGAAAATACACTTACAATGTATCTCTTGCAAGTTCACATATACTCAAAAACAGAGGAGAGAGAGACGAAGTGTTAATCAAAACTATCAAGTGATCAACGACAATAATGTTTCTGCAAAATTTTTACTTTCTGCCTACGTCATTAAAACAGTAAAATTTTATTTTTCTTGTTTTTATCAGTTATCATTGTTAACTTGTAGAACTACCTAAACAATTCCCTAACAGTTTTAACTTCGACAAATCTTACTCGATACTGGTTGTACGCAAACATGACCGCACCCGTTTGAACAGCATTCTGATTTCCTTCGCAATCCATATCGTGTTCACAATCTTCAACACAGCGTCCTATAGCACCGTTTGTAGCAGGACATGTACCAGCTTTCGGCTCTTAAACAATGAAAGGGAAAATAAATAACTTACAGTGCTAGCGTGAAAGTAAAAAATTTTAAGAAAACATTCTAAAACGATAAAATATGGTATACCACGGTTTAATGTTTTGTTAATTTTTTAGTTTTTTTGTTTTTTAAAAGATATTTTTTGTATCTGTCCAAGCATGGAACTCCATGTGGTCCAAGTAAGACCACGTCTATTTCAATAGCATTCCCGTTCTTATCTACATTCAATAAACATATTGACATTCTTCAACACAATTCCCACAAACCGCCGTCGCTCTTGTAAGGTTTGAATTCTGACTGGCTACCCCGGCTGTGCAACAAAAGAAAGAAATAACACGCCTACCAAGCAACATTCTAATAAATGTGCAATTTTTGCAAAGGGGTGTGTTCGATCTCTTACACAATACGTAAATAAAAGAGATTATCTCAATACGCAAAGATATCGATGGAATTGCGATCGATCGCTGATTGTGAAGACAAATGAAGCTGTTTTCTAATTACAACGCGATTCGAAACTATACCCTAGTACATATTTGAGATTACTGAAGGATAAGTTTGTAGAATTATAGAATTCTCATAAGTTTTAGTTTGCAACTGGATAATTGACAGAAAAGGAAACAAAATTTATATGTTTATATCTTTTTAAAAATACATGACTGCTGTCTGATATTATATTTTCTACGGTATCATGAACCTCAAAGGATCCTGAGTGTGTTGACAGCTACCAAACATATGCGATTATGCATTAGAGTTAGCAAGCGTGGCTTATATATTACACCACTCGTGCTCTATCTTTCATAAAGTCATGGTACGGGGTCATACAGACTGGCAACATCCATTGAGCAGCACATTTCTTCTCCTTGACAAGAATCATCGCCATACAGTAGTCAACACACAACCCCTACTTGGCCATCCGGTCGGCGGGGGCACATCACTGTGGTTTGAGTTTATTTAGAAAATAATTTGATCTTCAGCATTACGTAATCAGAACTGATATACGTTAATAATGTACATGTTACCTACAGAAAAGTTAAAACAACTAAAAAAAATAGAATATCCGGTTATAATAGCTCAAACATATTTATTGCACTTTTTATTGGAAAGCCGTACAAACGTGGCCACACCCATGGAACAACATTTTGTATCTCCCCAAAACAGTCCAATGTCGGTACACATTCTTCCAAGGCAGTTCCACTGATCATCGTTAACTCGAGGGCACATTCCAGGTCTTGGAACTGTAACAGGTAGAAAAAAAGTGAACCACAATGTAGAAACATAGATTACCAGGTATACGGCCCCATTTTTAGTTAGGCGATTCTTCCCCCCAAAAAATTTTTTGTAGGTATTAGAATATGTAATCGATTGCAACTTCACTCGCGGCATGGTTGTTGTGAGAGATTTAGAGGAAGAGAGATGGAGAAAGACAGACCGATACGGAGAGCGAGAGACGACGAGAGAAATATAGTAGAACAGGGATTGTTCATAAAGATTTTTGTTGTCAATTAATCGCATGATTTCACAAGATATTAAAGCAAATATTATATGACAATGACACAGTTAAAAGAAACAACTCGAGTGAAAAGTTCATATTAAGGTACAATCAATATTACTCAGTGTTGAAACGTACCATATGGCATTGTACAAAGATTTCCTCCGCATGCACTCGGGCAACATTTAGTTTGAGGAGAATATAACCAGCATTCGTCATCACTACTGCAGAAGTTTCCACAACAGAACCCACGCTTTGTCTGTACTACTGGGCGGGCACCTTCGGGGATCACTGAAGTCCAACGAACAAAGAGCATAATATGTTTTTTTTTAATATTTGTCTAAATCTTGAACATGATTATAAATATTAATCATTGTAAATTCTAAATTTGTAGACATTATTACTACTTGTATCTACTAATTACGTTAATGTACATCGCACTTGATGCAACCAATTGTCTCCACGAAATCATGAACTGGTTTAATCTGATTGACTTTTATATTATAAATGCCTATAAATGACGTTACATGTTATCTATTTAAATTGGAACTACCAGGAATTGCTTCCACACAGGTATGGCCACATCCATTGGAGCAGCATTTCTGTTGTGTCCTATACAATCGATATATGTGGCATTCTTCAACGCACGATGCCCCAAAACCAATATCATTTGTAGGACATGTACTGTCTGGCACTAAATAATCAATTGTATTCCAAATAATTTAATTAAAAGAGGAGTAATAAAAGCAAATTTTGAGTAAAAATATCCTAAATAGCTACGACTTTGTTACCTATACTCAACAATTCCATTTTAATCGCATTTTAATCGCTACATACCGATTTAGTACTCCTTCTACTGTTAACTTTATATCATGACATATTGGGTTCATTCATATAATTTTATTGTCATTATATTCATCATCATCATATTTTTATATTTCAGTCATATATTCAGTGGCGTGCACAGGATCGTTTGAGTGGATGAACAAGAAAGAATAGTTTCCCCGGAACACAAGATTTTGGAGATGTTGTAATTACTGACCAAACAATAGGGGGCTCGCTTCACTGTGCGTTTTGAAAAGCGATGAAGCGAAATATTTTTTGAGTTGCATTGAAAATCTGAAGCGCGTAGCAACAGCAACCTACGTAAGCCTTAGTCCATTTCAATTTATTGTTACAAGTTCTGCCTTCTGTCATTGATGCATCATGACATCATCAAAACAGATTCCACATATTTCCCGACGGACAAAATTCCCCAGAAGGGCTCCTATAACCTCGACTGGCAAACGCCACTTGGGGGTGCCCCCCCACACCCTTTGCGCACGCCGATTTATTTTCATATTCATCCTAAATCATAGTCCTCATTATCTTCATCATCATTATCATCGTCGCCATCATTATCACTATCCTTGCATATGTTTTCTCCTCTGCGTGCTGCTATGCTGTTGATAACCATAAGAAAACGTAAAAGATAAATACAGCCATTGGATGTTCTGGTGTACCTTTGCGTTTCCAGTCTCACAGTGTTTTTTTTCACAAACCTTAACTTATCTTGGCAACCGGAGTCAACTGCAGACATGACCGCACCCATTCGAACAGCATTTACTGTCGCCTTCGCATGAAAAATCGCCACAACCTTGCCTCAGCACAATTCAAATAATCGGCCCGAAACTGCTGGTCATACCACTTTTTAAAAAATGAGAGTGATGCAAATAGTCAAAGTTTTGTCGTTATCTTTTACTTTTTGTTTAGGTAATAAAAATGTTCCGGTCTATCCATTTCATTTTTGTGTGCATAGTTTATCCCTGGACTTGGTCTAGGGGCAACAGACATGACCGCATCCATTGGAGCAACACTTATGGCAGCCAAGTCTCACCACATCCAGATCATTCTGGGCATGATCCTAGCTATTCCCGCCCAGTTGCCTTCAAAAAGCGCTTGGGCATATACCAGGTCGGGGAGCTTTACAATGGTAGACATTAAACCATGGATTTTGAGATTGCATGGGTTGAGCCCAACTTTTGTGATAAGCCATTTCTGCTTAGATTAAATTTTATATTTTAATTATCACGATAAAATTACCTTGCTTGGTATACGCTTGGGTGCAGAAGCCACAACCATTAGAGCAAAACATTTAAATCAGTAGTCACAGGTATCATCGCTTTGACATTCTCTTCGACCCAAACTTTCAGCCAATACCCTCGGGTATGCGGACACGTCACTTATAGATTAAAAAACACGAAAGAATGAATAAGGTGGTTTCTTCCTCTTCACGGGGATGACTTCAACGCATGTTGAGAGCCTTTCACAGATCAAGAGACTTGGAACCGCATGATCATCAATCGTGAAAAACGGAACTTGATTGAATACACCTGGCACAAAAAGTTCTCGGCATTGTTTTCGATCAGTATTTCGCCAAAGTCAGACGAAATGAAAGTTGTCGTAATATACATTTTGATCCCTAGGTGCTGCTCTTTCATGGCAACACCTCGCTTTGTACAAACGTGTGCAAAAATGGATCTGAGATAGCGCGCCCGAAAGACGCAAAAGCCCCAAACCAAAAGTTGTCAGTTTGATTTTTTTTTCAATGGTCACGTCTGTGGACAAACGGAATAAGACGTGGGTAGTGATTTTTTTACGCAAAGAGGTTTTCGGACTGAATGAGCGAGAAAGCCTACTTGCAAATATTGTTTGTGGTACACGTGTTCGTGTATCCGTACACTGCAATGCCCATTGAAAAATCCAAAAACTGCAACTTTTGGTTCTGGGGTTTGCGTTTCTTTCGGGCGTTCTATCTCAGCCATTTCTGCACGCTTTTTACAAGCCGGTATTAAATGAAAGCGAAAAACCTAGCAACAAAATGTATATTGCGGAACTTTAAAATGTCGAAGGTGGCACAATACTGATCGAAAAACAGCCGAGATACGTTTTGTGCCAGGGGTATATAGTAGTATGCCGGATTCCATAAATGCAAATTAATAAATAGCAAAAAATATAAAAACAAATCAACTCCCCAGTATTGGACATGATGAGAAGGAACAATTCTTTGAGGCTAAATCGCCGATCGAAAAGAGAAAGCTCAATCACGAATATAAGTTGTCAAGGATTTTTAGACAAGATATGCAATGGCTAATCACCAAAAGGGGGGCAGATACCACATTGTGGATCCTAGCAGCTAGACAGTAATATTCATTCAAAGCTTCAATAATATCCACGGTCGAAAAAAAGGACAGTACTTTAAATACGTTTTCACACAGCACAAGGTAAAACAATTATCTATATGTTTTAATTGAAAGGTGGTTGTTAAAACTCAAAAGTCCTTACTTAAACCACGCGCCTTCATATGCAAGCTTTAGAGTGGTGTTATGACAGTGGGGCCGCCATCAATCCACAAGGATTAGGATATGTTATTCCATTCTTCCCATCACTAAAACCCCACACTGAGGAATTGTATTTTCCAAAGTACAAGATTTTCGAATTGGACAACCTGAAAAAAAGACAATACACATCAGAACTTTAACTTGTTAATCAACATTAGAGTTCTCATTAAAGCAAACTATAACGGCCAGTTAATGTATAAATAAAAAGATATCAACGGCAACAAGCTTGAATATATTGGCTGCAAGTATATTCTTGTTTTAACCAACAGTCATAGTTAACCTTTAGAGTACTGATCCAAAAACTCCCTATCAGTTTTTTAAACTTCTGCAATCTTATTACTCGGTAAGGTTGTACGCAAACATGTGTCCACACCCATTTAGAGCAGCATTTCAGTGACTTCCTTCGCAGTCCATATCGTGTTCACAATGTTTCAACAACGCTTCCTATGGCCCCGTCTGTAGCAGGATCTTTACCAGGTTTCGGCTCTTAAACAAGGAAAGGGAAAATAATACATTTACTTGTAGTGAACAGTACCTTGCAACCACTTTCCTGCTTAAAATGAAATTATCCCACCGTTTTTAATTGATTATAATATTACTGCTGGTCCTCTACGATGTCGTGTTCTGTACATTGTAAATTCAACAAATAGGGCCAAACCCGTCTAAGAAACCATTAAACACGCAACATAGTACAAGAAAATTGTTTTTATGACCTTAAAAAATTGCACTTTTCAACTTTCTAAATTGTTCATAGACTATGTGTCAAAAGTCCCTAGAAATCAGCAAAACGGACATAGGTAAAAAATAGGGGTAAATGTTGTACAGGGGTCAAAAAGTAAAAAAAGAGTTTAATTGTTTTGGAAACCTACAGTAACGTAATTCATCTGGTCAAGAGCATTAAAAAAGGTATAGTTTACCAGATCTACAGTCATTTATTTTAGTATTATAGCTCATACGGATCAAGGTCATCCTGGTGTAATCCGTTCAGAGTGGCTCCAGTTTGACAAACTAGTCTCCCAATTGTTTTGTCCTGGGTCTATCTTAAACATAAACTGCATTTTGCCCGGCCATTTGCCATTTTTACTATGTAATTGATGGTAGCATTATGACTCCCCCATAGATATGTAAACCATTGTTAGCATTTTGACACCTATAGATTACCATGCCAAATGGTTAAAAGAGTGAAGTATTATATTCCTGTTTCTTTGGGACTATATGAAGAAGTTGGGACCATTTTGAAAGTAAAGCGGAGCCTTCTGACATTTTACATCGAAAGAGGACCTTAACCTTTATTGCCTATAACATTAAACTATAGCCCACAGATAGGGCAACTATACCTTTTTTGTAATCCTTAAGGGCAATGGCAAAAATGTTGGTATATATTTCAGTAGAATGAATACCTAGTTTTATAGGTTCCCCTGTACCAACTTGCCCCCCTGCAAATACATGTTCTCCGCTACTTATTTATACTTCTATACTTTTGATATTTATCGCTCATCATTTCTAAGTATAACACCAACCAAAATCGTTTCTGTTCAAATTATTTTGAGGTCACGCCATTATTTTTTTATTTTCCCTTGTACTAACACTAACAGACAATTATAAAATGTTGCGGTAATTCACTGCGAGAGTGTTTTTACTCTACAAATGGCTACAAATAAATAAAAAAGGCAAAATTAGCAAACAAAAGCCTAAATTCGAGTTTTTTTCTCCCGAAATGGCATCACGAAATGAAGCGAAGATAGAAGGGGGAAGTGAGACGATAGAGAGCGATCGAGCAAAGATGGAGCGGGACGAGAGCGTTAATAGATCTTACAAATCTTGTTTTATAAACGGTGTTGTAAATAGAATAATTTCATGATAGGAATATAACGCAATTTTACCGTATTAGCGTAAACCGAAATATTACAGAAAACAACCGTGCTACGTTCTCACGCAAATCAATCCCCCGGTCGCCTCCCTTTTTCTGTATCAGCAATCGTTGTCCTCGGTACCCAAAGACCCATATTTTTTAATGTTATCACTGTCGAACAAAGACCTATTTGGGGGGGGGGGGAATTGTTCAAAATTTTACCAACCCAAGACCAATTTGTGATGAACGTACCTATGTATTGTACAAAGATCTTCCTCCGCATGCACTTGGACAACATTTAGTTTGAGGATATAACCAGCACTCGTCGTCACTGCTGCAAAAGTTTCCACCACAGATCCCAACGCTTTCTGTACTGAGGTGGGCATCCGTCGGGGATTACTGAGTCAACAATAACCACATAAGTTTTAGCATATGAGGTTAACCGTCATATAGAAAGTCCATTGATGCAATGAGGTTTACAATTGATTCCGTCCTGCCTGATGACTTGTGCATAAGTGCTTGAACGGAATTATTGGCACTACCTCATTTGCATCAATGGCCTTCTATATAAGCGTCTACCGATATGATACTTATAATGATGAATGGGTGAATACTTCAACACGCAAAACATTATACCTGCGACACCAAATACTGTATGGTTTTTAAAATTTCCTATACAATTACCCTTGAATTGCATCATAACACGCATGAATCACATCCATTGGAACAGCATTTTGTTTTCACCCCCCCAGTATACATCAGCTGACATTCTTCAACGCGGTCCCAAATCCCCGTCGTCCGGCAGGACTGTACGGTCTGGCACTGAAACAAATATTGCATTGTTATTTTGGTCATGAAGAAGCCATATGTATTTTCATTGCTAGGCATGTTGATTTTAACATTTCGCTAGAGTCAAGCTGCTTTATTTGCCTTATTCTTGTTTCTTCCCTTATTCCCCGTATGTTTGTTGGTGCTTTTAACTGATGTGTCAACGCGCCATGGGCGCGTCATGGCGTCTTTTCTTCACGGACACCGTGGGCCGCGAATTACAAGGTTTACTTAATTAGTGTTAGATGATATTATTATTGCTACTAGCATTTTTTATTATTATTATTATTATTTTCATTCATTACACATTTAAATGTACCTTGAACAAATATCTTCTTTGTTATTCTAAAATTCGACGTTGGGGCTAGTCTGTTTCCGTTAACGTCAACCATTGTTATACGGTTGGTAATGATGCCGCTTATATTCCATCCGTTAATAACAAGTATATGAAATATTATTATGCAATTTTGTACGACTGACTGTCTCTTTACAGTAGTTGTTTATGGATAGCTCGTCGTACAAGCTCATTTATTGGGCGCACAACACTAACCTCACCACGCATTTCATGTACTGTTTTTCTTTCCGTAAAAAAATACACTAAGTTTTTGAGATTTTTTACGGTCCTGTGCGAGTTTGTGAATGACTGTAGTGCCACGCCAAGTTTTCAAATAAATGTCCACGTGTCTTTAACAACTTTGATACGATTAAAATTAAAATTTTTGATTTTCATCACGGAGAAGTAGGGCCCTCGTGTATGAAGATGGCGAAATGATATTGGGCAAGGCTCGAACAACGGTTGTAAAAATGGCATGGTTGCTATTGGGGTCTCGTTCGGGTCCTCGTATCCGAAAAACGAATCGGAAGACCCCCATAGGCTACATTGAAAACTATGTTCAAGTTTCATCGATTTGCAATCCATTGATATATAATTGTAGGCAAATGTTGCCGCTTGAGTTCGAATTCTCGTTTCAAAAAGTTATATTTGCTTTATGTATGGGGCAGTTATTTACTGTTGTGCGCCCTTTGAACACAGATACTGCGGTACTCACGAAGTTAAAGAATCCGTGCGTTGCCCATAAAATATCATTGTATTTGCTGAATATACCCAATCACTTAAAAACATACCCATGATAATAATAACGTACGAAATCTCGTGGGCCTAGCCTTGTGGGTACGCACAATGTGAACTAGGCTTGGCCGCCGGCTAGTGTAGGCCCCGTGACTCGGCTAGCTAGGCTTCTAACAGAATAGCAACGCAATATTGGCCCCACAATGGTTCCCCATCAGTAATCTTGGCATCGTCAATCACGGGCTACGTAGAATTAGCCACTATTTGTTTTCCTTGCAATAGTGATATAGGCTTCATATCGGCATCCTTTAATGGTCTACTATTGGCGCATCAATGGATTCGACCACTCCAATTAGAGCCAATTTATTGGGATAAACGCTGGGGGGGCCAACAATATTGGCTTAAGGCTAATTGTTTGCCTAAAAAATAGCAGGGTGAGAAAAACCATACAAACATACAGAAATAACGCTAAAATCTCTCAAGACGATTGGTTTTGATCAGAACACATATTTCAAATATATTCTCGATATAATACCATTTCAATAAAAAAAACTAATTTGACTAGCTCAATGATTTAATTAATTTTTTAATAAACCAATTGAAATTGATATTTTGCCAATACAAAATATGATAGCTTGCCCAATCTTGTTCATATCTATTACCCCGCAATTGGGCGCCAATATTTGTGCCAACATTGCCCGTGCCCCCAAATTGGCAAATTTGGAGCCGATTGACAAATATATTGGACGATAACTGTAGCCATACTGGTCCGAAGTTATTGATATATATTGTGACCTATATGCCCAATAATCTCCATGTTTCTGGGTAGGCCTACCTAAAGGAGCTTGGGTTCAACATAGTTTGATTGTGTTGAGCTCTCGAATGCCTATATAGTATGCTCCACACCCGATACACTTGTAATGTTGGCCTAAGCCTAATCGTCCAGCTCTGATCCCCACGGGGGGGGGGGGAGACAACGGTATTTATTAGGCCCTATACTGGTCCCCACTCCCCCCCCCCCCCCCTCCGGTCTTTCCATCACGCTGTCCCCCCAAAAGATCCCGTCATTTTCAAACATATTCTTGCATGCACCAAGACGACTCTTATTTTCCACTTTGTGTGTCAACCACCAAAAAACCCTTTTCTTTTCTTCTCATTTATTTATTACTGATTTGCTTACTTTAGTTAAAGAAAATATAATCATTTGAGCCTTTGAGAAGAAAGTCAATGTTTGTAGCTTTTTGTTTTAGCCTTAACCCTAAGGACCCCAACCTGTTCACTAACGCCTTAATGGCTATACCTACCATAGAAATTTGACTGCCCCCTCCCCCCCCCCCCCCCCCGTTTTACACTTTTCTCACTGCATGCATTATCTTAAAGTTGAATTAAGTCTCCGACTACACATTTCATATAGGAGCCCTCCCTTGCATCGCATCCCCCCCCCCCCTCTCTCCCCCCTCCCACCCCCCCCCTCCCGCCCTCGATCGCAATTTATTTTGCGATAGGGAGGATGGGTGGTCTTCATCTTTCTTTTGATACCCTCTAAATAGAAAGTTCGTCGCAAATCTTTTTTATTCTTATGAACCCTCACTCAAATTGGTTCCAAAAGTGTTCTTTATAGAGCTTGCAAAGTTACTTCGCTTCTTTTGTAAAATCTTTGAAGATGGTTCTCTTTATGAGAACAAAATAAGGTTCAAGGTTCAACTTTTTCTCTTAGAGTTTACATTTCTCTGGTTTTTAATGTTCATCGATCATTCGGCGTAAACAAAAAGATTAAGCTTGATAATAAGTGCTAAATGTAATATTTCTAACAATGGTGAAAATTTATTTTTTATATTCATTTCAAAAATAAATTGTAATTTTAGGATTGAGGTTTACTTAATTTTATTTATATTTACGATATAGGAATAAATTGCACAATTCCACTGTCTTATAAGGGTATTGTTCAGTTTTCATCCGGCGACAATCACACTTTGGCCTTTTTATTCTGCCCATGTACGTGCATAATTCCGCCGCGATCGCTAGCGCTTTTTTTTCGAAAAAATGCGCTAATCAATCCGTCTTTTAAAAATCATTTGCGGAAGCGGCAGTATTACAACGCTAAATTTCAACAAATGGCAAATAATCACTTAAATAGCTATATGTTTTTGTAGAAATCGTTAAATTTTGTTGTGTTTGAAGGAAAGGGCGCACCAACACTAATCACAATCACCTCGCCTTTCATGTATGGGTTTACTCCGGTAAAAAAATACAGCTATTTTGTTGAGATGTTTTCCGGTCCTGTGCGAGTTGGTGAAGATCTGTAGTGCCAACTAAAAGGTTTCAAATAAAAGTACACGTGTCTTTACGCATTGGATACGATTAAAAATTACAATTTGATTTTCACGTAGATAGGCCCTCGGTTTATGAAGATGGCGTAAATGAGTTTGAAGGCTCGAACACGGGTGGAAACATGGCCTGTTGCTATTTGGGGTCTCGTCGGGTCTCGTATCAGAAACGAATCGGAAGACCCCCCAAGGCCTACATGTATGAAACTATGTAAAGTTTCATCGATTATGCAAATCATTTATATATAACTTGTATGCCAAAATGTTTCCGCTTGAGTCGAAATCCTCGCTTTCAAACAGGTATATTTGCGTGTATTCCAATGGGGATTATTTACGGGTTGCGCCCTTTGAACACATCTGCGTGTACGCACGGAAGTTAAAGAAATCTTGCTTTGCCCAAATATCATTTGTATTTTGCTGAATATAACAATCACATTAAAACATACCCATGATAATAAAAAGATACAAAATCTCCGTATGGCTAGCCTTGTGGTACGCACCATGTGAAACTTATGGCTTGGCCGCCCGGGATAGGGCTAGGCCCCGTGGCTAGGCTAGGCTATTCTATACCCAGATAGCACGCATATTGGCCCAACATTCAACAATGGTTCCCCATCAGTAATCTTGGCTCGGCATCACGTGGCTACGTATATTGGGCCACTATTGTTTTCCATTGGCAAGGTGATATCGGCTTCATATCGACATCCTTTAATGGTCTAATATTGGGCGCATCATAATGGCATTCGACCAACAGCCATATAAAAAAAAGAGCCAATTATTGGGAAAACCTTGCCCCATATTGCTTAAGGCTAATTGTTTTGCCTAAAAATAGCAGGGTGAGAAACAATAAAAACAGACAGAAATACTCCTAAATCTCTCAAGACGATTGTTTTTGACAGAACCAATATTTCATATATATTATACTATGTAAACCAATTTCAATAAAAAAAATAAACTATTTGACTAGCTCAAGTATTAATTAATTTCTTTCAAATAAGCATTATTGAAATATATGTATTTGCCAATAAATCTTGATATATTCCCATATTGTTCATATCTATTACCCAGAATTGCCCAATATGTGCCAACATGGCCGTTCCCAATATGTGGTCCAATTTTGGGTGGGCGATGAGCAAATAATATTGGACCGATCACTGTAGCCAAACTGTCCGATATTGATTATATATTGGAACCTATTTTTGCCCAATATCTCCATGTTTATCTGGGTAGCCTACCTAAGGATCGGGGTTTCAACATAGTTTGATTGTGTTGAGCTATTCGAAAGCCCATACAGGATGCTCCACACTGAGACACTTGTTAGTTGGCCTAATCGTCCAGCTCTGATAACCACTTGGGGAAAGGGGGGACAGAAAACGGGTATTATAGGCCCGATACTGTCCCCTTCCCCCCCCCCCGCCGCTCTTTCCATCCTCAGCGCTGTCAACCCAAAAGATCCCTCAATTTTCAACATATTCTGCATGCACATGGACACTCTTATTTTCCACTTTGTGTTCACCCAAAGACCCTTTTCCTTATCTCATTTTTTATCACGATTTAACTCTTACTTATAAAAAATTTCCCAAAAAAAAAGAAAAATTGTTTTTTTAAATCTTTTGAAGCCTTTGAGAAGAAATCATTTTGGTATCTTTGTTTTAGCCGCTTACCCTAACCCCAAACTGTAACACTACCGCTTTATGGCTATAGCCTACCATAGACATGGCACGCCTCCCTCCCCCCCCCCCCCAGTTTACACTTTTCTCACTGCATGCATTATCTTAAGTTGAATTAATGTCATCATACTCCGCATTTCATATCGGAGCCCTCCTTGCATCGCATCCACCCCCCCCCCCTCACCGCCCGATCGCAATTTTAGTTTGGCGATAGAGGATGGGTGGCTTCATCATTTCTTTTGATACACTCTAAAGAGAAAAGTTCGTCTTCAAATCTTTTTTATTCTTATGAACCTTCACTCAAAATGTTCCACAAGTGTTCTTTATAGAGCTTGGCAGAAATTTACATTTCGCTTCTTTGTAGAATATTTTGAAAGAAGGGTTCTATATGAGAACAAATAAGGTTCTAGGTTCAAACCTTTCTCTAGAGTGACATTTCTCTGGTTTTATGTTCAATGTGCAGGCGTGCGTAGCAAAGATTAGACGCTTGAAAATAAGTGCTAAATGTATTATTTTCTAAACATGGTGCACTTTATTTTTTAGATTTAATTAGAAAATAAATTGTAATTTTAGGATTGAGGTTGTACTTAATTTTATTTATATTGACGATATAGGTATAAATTGCACAATTCCAATTCCCTTTCTTATAAGGTGGTCTTTTTCAATTTTTTCAACCGGCGAAAAATAACACTTGTGCATTTTATTCGGCTCAATGTACGTGCATAATGCCGCCTAGCGGATCGCTAGCGCTTTTTCGAAAAATGCGCTTCAAATACGGCTTTTAAAAACATGCATATTTGCCTAACGGACCGTAGGAACATCGCTTCATTTCCCACAATGGTGCAAAGATAAATCACTTATATAGCTATATGTTTTTTTGTAGAATTCGTTAAAATTTGTTGTGTCGAAGGGCGCACAACACTAATCACCGCGCATTTCATGTAATGTTTTTACTTCCGGTAAAATACACATTTTTTTAGATGTTTTACGGTCCTTTTGCGAGTTTGTGAAGATCTGTATTGCCATAGTATGTTTTTCACATAAAAGGTACATGCGTCTTTAACACATTGGGATACGATTAAAAATAAAATTTTGATTTTCACGGAAGTACGCCCTCGGTGTATGAAGATGGCGTAAATGAAGTTTGCAGGCTCGCAAACGGGGAAAATTTCCTGTTTGCTATTGGTGTCTTCGCATCAGAAAAAAGGCCGAATCGGAAGACCCCCTACATTAAAAACTATGTTACATTTCATCGATTGCAATCCATTGATATTTAACTTGTATGCCAAATGTTTGCCGCTTGGGTTCGAAATCTCGCTTTCAAAACAGGTATATTTACGTGTATTTCAATTGGGGGCCTTCCCTGACTTTCAGCTTTTTGACAGCTGCCTTGCAACTTCAGAACTGAGAATGGATGGCTCACGATCCAGAGTTAGAACAGCTAGTCATCTGTTATTGGATGGATGAAGACAGGATGGTTCAATGGTAGGCTGATGATTAGTGCGGGCCTTACCATATTCAAACCATCTTTGTTCTATTTCAGCTGATTGGAAAGATCTCACCATTACTGCGCGAAAGAGTCTGGATGTAGACGTCCTTCTATGTAACGCCCTTGTTATGGTCTTGATGGTGTTGAAGACCTCTTTGCTCTTGTTCTGTTGCATGTTCTTCTCCAAGCGTTACATTTGGTATTGTTAACCACTTGAGCAGGTTAACGGATTCAATAATTGGGAGTTAACGCTTACACCATCAACCGACTCCACCAGCGAATCAAAGCAGATTATTCTTGGGCATCAACAGCCCTAGGGAAACTACAGATCAGTCTGGGAGTGATAAAGACATCTCACTCTCCACCAAATTACAACTTGTTAATTCACTAGTAACCCAGTGCTTCTGTATTGCTCTGAAACCTGGACCATCCAAAAGATGGACATGAAGAAGTTGGAAGCCTTTGAGATGCGATGCTACGGAAAAATCCTTAATATCATCTGATGATCAGATCCCGGAGGAGAAGTTCTGTCAAGAATCTCCTCCTGCCACTTTTCAACCAAAAGGATCCTAGCTCTCATCACTGCCTCGCAGCTGACATGGTTTGGGCACTTGTGTCAGAATGAACACATCCCCCTACCCAAACGCATTGTTATGGAACGGTCCGCAGGCCACAAACAAACAGGGAAGACCAAGGAAGAATGGGAAGATTACATCATTTTGTGCACCACCTTTCACAAGGCATATTTGGAACCGCCCCGCAAGAAGATAGGAATATATGGTCTAAATTTGTTCGAGGAGTCAACGTCCTATGGGACATGGGCATAGATAGATAGATAGATAGATTTCAATGGGGCAGTTATTTACTGGTGTGCGCCCTTATAGGCTCACAAATATTGAAATTTCAAAAAAGATTGAAAATCAAAAAGAAAATATTATTATTTATTATCTAAACGATAACATAGTGCCTTGATGCATAGTTTTAACTTCCTTGGTACATGGTTCCATACAAACATGACCACAGCCGTTTGAGCAGCATTTATTTTCGCCTTCACATGAACTATCATCAAAGCATTCCTCAGCACAGGGTTCCAAGAATCGTCAGAAACTGCTGGGCCATACAACTTTTTAACAAATAGGGAATGATACGAAGGGACAGGTTATAGTTTTTCTGTATCCTAATTCATTTTATGTTTTTCATCTAGATTAGGCACAGGTGTTACTCTTTTTTTTAGTTTAGAGCCTACCTGGAATTGCTGGCAAGCAGACCTTGAACCGCATCATTGGAGGCAACACTTAGACCAGTCCGCACAAATCCGTTGCATTCTGGAGTGCTCTAGCATATTTCCCGCAGTGCCTTCCAAAACGTTGCGGCATTCCGGTCAGGGGCTGACAATTGTGAAAAGGAAAATTAACCACGAAAAAGGGATTTGTATTTCAGTGTGTCCGCTTGTTCCTTGTTTGTGATAAGACAACACTGCCTTAATTGGATGTTATTTTGTAATGCCACATAAATATTGGTACAAAATATCGGAACGGGCATGACGCACCACATTCAGGTACTTACAATTGAGCGTTCTGATTTTGTTCTTTTCAAAGCACAATGGAATTGCTGGGCATACCAATCATTAACATATCTGAAAACTTTTTTTTCTCCAAATTTATGAATATCAGACAAATGTCTGATGGCTAAGTCCCCAAATTTAATACAAACTACGGCAATTTATGCTACACACGGAATACGTTAAGACAAAATTTTAAAAGCCCTTGCGATGGTGTTTTTTGCGATGGTGTAAAGTTTCCATCAACAATATCCCAATCTGAAATGATTAGGTGAAGATTATTTCTTTGGTATAAAAAGGTTAAAATTTCTAATTTCGTATTGAAACAAATATGAATTCAGCCGATCTTCTTTGGAATATCAACAAATCCAAATCACCCTTTGTTTTCACGTTTAAGAAATTTCTGTAGCCAAATCCAAGATAAGAAATCCTTTGAGTGTATATATATATTAATACCTTAAAAACTCACGTTGCACCTTTAATGACAGTGAAAATTACCTGGTACCGCTTGGATGCAGACATGACCACAACCATTAGAGCAACATTTAAATCCGTAGTCACAGGTATCATCGCTTTGACATTCTTCGACACAACTTCCAGCGATACCATCGGTACTGCAGGACACATCACTATGAGTTAAAACACACAGAAAAGTAGAAAATGTGTGGGTTTGTTCTTAAGGGGATACCTTCAATTCATGCCCGTACATTGAAAACGCGTGGAAAATCACCCCGATTTTAGTAACATAACATGCGTTGAACATAGTACCATGCCAAATTACATATTTGAAAAATCATAAATTTAAGCACAAAAATATTTGAAAAAAGATCTACCCAAGCAGTTATCAAACAAGAAAATTCTTGAGACTAAGTCATCCATATAGGTAGAAGACAAGGCCAAATTATTACGAATGAAAGTTGACACTACAAGACAGTACAGGACAGGACAGGACAAGACATGCAACGACTAAGCAAACGAGAATGGTTTCTAACTGATGTCACATTATTAGACTTACCAGGCCACAGCCTAGAGCAGTGATATATTATTCAAACTTTCAATAGTATTCAATGTCCAAATGACACCTTCCAAACATGTTTGTACACACACAAACACATACCACACGCTCCACAATGCCTTATATGATTTAAGTAAAAGAATATTAAAACTCCTTACTTAAACATGCTCCTTCATATGCAAGTTTTAGAGTGGTGTTATCACATTGGGCTGCCATCAATCCACAAGGATTAGGATATGTTATTCCATCACTACCACACTGGGGATTGTATTCCAAAGTACAGATTTCGATTGGACAACCTATATTAAAAAGACAATACAACAAAACATTTTAGCTTGTGAATCATTTTGATGGACCAACCTATATTAAAAGACAATACAACAAAACATTTTAGCTTGTGAATCACATTTGATATCTAAATTAAAACCACAATTTTGAAAGACACAGTTGTGGCATAATAAAAAATACAACGGCACAAGCGAGAATACGTTTCTGACCAAATGTTTCATTTCCTTGACTATAGCCCAAACATCAATTAACACTAATCATTGTTTTATAGTAATTAACAGAACTACATTTTTTAACTTCCAACCCAATCTTACTTGGTACTGGTTGTACGCAACATACCGCCCCCATTAGAGCAGCATTTTTGACTTCTTCCACCACAAATCCATATCGTGTCCACAATCTTTCCACACAGCTTCCTTAGCACCGTTTGTGACAGGACATGTACCAGGTTTTGGCTCTTAACACGAAGAGGAAAATAATCATATTTACATAAAATGAATAGATTAGTTACTGCTTTGTGATAATTTAGTACTTTTTCCTAATAATTAAAATGAAATTTTGCCTCCTACGTTATTAAAATGCAAGGTTTAAAACGACAAACTTTGGATTAGCTCAATTTTGAACAAAATATGTACAGATTATTCATCCAGTGCAATTAATAATACTGATGATGTTTTTAAGTGGATGGGGTAAAGCACGTTACAATTCTATCCAAAAAGGTAGCCAAATCAGGGCGAAGGCGTTTATTTAATTTATCGCCTTTTGGAATTGCGATCGATCACCGATTTTAAAGACTCCTGAAGCCATTTTCTATTTAGTTGTTGCTTGTAAGATATTGAATATCTAGGTCTCCAGTATTGTGAGCTTATTTGTTTACACTCGAGGTACTTACCTAGCCTGTGCGAAGCACGGCTAGTTCTTGTATTTGTGCGATTTCTTCTTCTTTTCTTATATCAATGCGGATCAGCCGCATGTATACTGTCTTCTCGCCAGTTTCCCTCTTCTCTTTGTTTGTACCTTACGTCAAATGGCTTCTATTCCGAACGGTTTGGTCCCATTGAGTCGAAAATTGGTCAGAAGAACCACTAAACCAGGGCCCCTATGGCATGTACACAGATTTGGGTTCAAGGTCATGTCAAGAGAAATATTAATTATTTTTGTACCACAATCTAGAAAACCCTACTTCTCCTTCAATTCAAGAGCTGAAAGCCAGATTGCGTCAAACCAAGGACCCCCAATCTACCCCCCACATGCTGTATACAGATAGTGGATCAAGGTCTTCTGAGCAGAGGAAAACATTTTTTAAAAGGGGGGGGGGCTTTTGTACAAAATAGGTAGGGGGGGTTCGTATTCGTGGCTCGATTGTATTACTCGGGCGCAATTACCGTAGGCCCTTGGGTCTGCAAGAGTAGGATTTCTAGTGACCAATAATAGCTCGCATTAACTTCGAAGAAAAGATTCAATCCACTTATTGTCGGGAAACACAATTGAATATATAGATCTGTCTCGGTGACAAACCACAACAAAAATCAGTCCTTTAAATTGATAATATAATCTTACCCTCTCTATACGAGGGGGGTGGGGTGGTTACCCACCCCCCCCCCCAACCCCTCAGGTTTTTTTCCTTTGTTCCCCGGCTTGCTAACACCCCCTTTTTTTGGTGCCAAATTAGTTGGTAATTGTCAATTGACATGTTTCCGCTCCTTTTAATATCCACAACAAACATCCACTGTGGTATAGGTAAGATAGGGTGATCCCAAGTGACGATAGGGGGGGTGGGGTAACCCCCCTCCCCCGGAAGGAGAAGTACCAACTGCCTAACACCACATGACCATCAATACACTGTGATTTGTTGGTACCAAAGATAGCTATGGTCCTCCCTCTTCTTTGATAACCAACATGTAGTACCAACATGCCTAGCATTCGGCACAATGACGTCATCAAGTTCGCTGGTCAGCAAAACTGCCATTTCCATAGACACCCACAGTGAAAAATTTCATTTTTCGGCCAAAAAGGTTAGGAAAATCAATTTTCATGCGGTTGTGACTCTTACTACTTGAGGGAAATGACTAGTTTGAGAGAAAGAAATCAGTTTAGGAGCTATAATAAGGGGTGTGTGGAAGAGTGCTAAAATTGCGAAAGAGCAAGGGTGCCACCCAGAGTCAGTAATTTTCGGACTGTCCGCAACAGAGGAGCGGCATGGTGACTCGAAATGGATGTTAGTACTTATTTCGGTCACCAAGAGAAGAAACTCTAAGCGATCCTTTGGTACCAAATGACAGGAAGCGGGTGTTCAGTAAAACGAAATCACAGGGGGGAGTGGTAACAGCAACCCACCCCCCCACCCCCTTCGGGAACTTTGTTACAAAAATGGCCAGTATACGAGGCTTAAAATTGAAACCATAATATTACCAAATCTTGCACAGTCAAATTCAAAGATTTGTGTACAGTATTTTCAAAATGCAATATTCAAACACATAAATACATTTCCTCATGATATATCGTCCTTTTCAAGGGCAGTTCTCTGTCTAGTCTTTCTAAGTTAGGCGGTATCGCCTAACTTACTTTGTTCTACCGTTTCTTTCTTCTTCTCCTCTTCTTCTTCTTTTCGACAATTGCTCCTCGCTTTCTCTGCCACATACTTTGACGGATTTAAACCAAAATTGGTCATAAGCATGGGTTTGTGAACGGTTCAAAGTTTATGCTTTGTTTGGGGTCAAAGGTCACGTAGGGGTCACAGGGGTCAAAGTTATTTTACTGTGTAATAAAATTTAAACAGTAAATAGAAAATCTGTTTAGCCCATCTTTTAGTACTTGATAAGAGGATAATAAAAGTCAATCATGACTTCAACACGGGACCCATGGTTTAAGGGTCAAAGGTCAAAATACTCTAACTTCAAATTTAACTTGTACACTTCAAATCACTACTCCTCCTACAGATTTAAGTAACCTGATCGTGTGAGTCATGCATTGAATTAGCTTGAGACTCTTACAAAGTTATGGGTCAAGAAGTCCAATATGGGGTCATCTTAGGTCACAGGGGGCAACATATTTACCTGTGTGTAAATTTAAAACAAGGTCAATATAAAATCTGTTTAGCTCATCTCATAGGACCTGATGAGAGGTCAGTAAAGTCAATTTGACTTAATCACTTGACCCATGGTTTTAGGGGGGTCAAAGGTCAAAATACTTCCAATTACGTTACACTTCAATTCACTACGCCTCCTACAGTTTAAGCAACCGATTGTGTGAGTCATGCATATGAATTAGGTTGAGACCCTTTACAAAGTTAGGGTCAAGAGGGCAATATGGGTCATGTGAGGTCACAGGGGGCAAAACCTATTACTGTGTATGTAAAATTTAAAATTAGGTCAAATAGAAAATCTGTTTAGCCATCTTCATTTTAAAAAAAAAAAAAAAAAAAAAAATGATGACCTCATAACTTGACCCATGGATTAGAGGTCAAAGGTGGTCAAAATACTTCAAATTACGTTACACATCAAATCAATATGAACCGTACAGATTAAGCAAAATGTATGTGTGAGTCATGTTATATAATTAGCTTGAGCCACCCTTTACAAAAGTTATGGGTCAAACGGGCCATATGGGGTCATCTGGGGGTCACAGAGGTCAAAAACTTGATTTAATGTGTATAACATTTAAAATTAGGTCAAATAGAAAAAATCTGTTTAGACAATCTTATAGAACTTGATGAGGAGGTCAATAAAAGTCAATTATGACTTTATCACTTGGACCATGGTTTCGGGGTCAAAGGTACAATACTTCAAATATGTTTACATTTAAATAACCACTCTTACCCGATGGACATGATCGTGTGACTTATGCATTAAGTGACTTGAGGAATTTACAAAAAGTACGGGTTTTAGAGAGGTCAATCTGGGGGTCATCTAGGGGTATTCGTTCCCCGCCTAACTTATACGTGCTCTTGCAAAGAGCACTAACTCTATGTCTTTATTCTTTCTTTCCGACAGCAAAATTCAAAATGCTACTTAGTGCCAAACGGTTTTTATCGATTGACACGAAAATTGACGTCAGCAGAACCACTGCCCCGAGGTTCCCTATAGGGGTGTACACAGATTTGGGTCCAAGGTTTTCACGTGGGCCATTATAAAGGGGCATGTCATTTGAAAGTTTTTACGGAACTCTATAAAGCCTCCCTCGCCACAGAATAAGTGCACTTGGATCACCAGATGTTATCAGAAGAAAACCACCGACCCAAGACCCCTATGGGGTATGTACGCAGATTGGGGTTCTCAAAAGGTCACATGTGGGCCGTAGTTAAAGGGGCAGTTCGTCAAAATTCTATCAAAAATCCTTCTTGTTCCACAACTCAATTGCTATAATCACCAAGACTTGTCAGGAAGAAACCGGACCCAAGGGTCCCTATGGGGTTGTACACAGAAATGTTGATCGAAGGTCATAAGGGTCATAAGGGGCAACTTGCGGTCTGAATTCAAAAATTATATTTGCTAATGCAAGGTAGCATGGTCACGTGCACTCATGCATATGAAGCAGCTGAGACCCTTCACCAAAGGTGTGCTCAACATGGGGCAAAGGTCATTAAAGGGCAATTCCGGTCTAATTGTGAAAAATAGTAACAAAATTTCATATTTTGCTAATGCAACGTTGTATGATCCGTGACTCATGCATATGAAGCAGCTTAGATATTCACAAATGTGATGCTCGCATGGGGGGTCAAAGGTCATTTTATCCCTACGGCTAGGTTCGTGCTATCGAGCAACATTGCCTCTAGTGTATTCTGTACAGCAGGACTTGGTACACCCGGGGGAGGGGCACTCCCGTCTGGAGGTGACGCGGCACCCAAAGAACCCATAATTTGAAAATGTCACCCAAAGACCCACTTTTTAAAATTTTACGAACTGTCACACATTCTCCGTCTATGCAAGTTCAGAGTGGTGTTAAAACATTTGGCTGCCATCACTCCACAAGATTAGGAGATGTTGTTCCATCCTTACCCACATGAGGATTGTATCCAGAAGTAGAGATTTCGATTGGACAACTATATATAAACAGATAATGCAATTAAACATTAACCTGTGTAGTTTGAAATTCAAAATTAAACCAAAAGAACGTTAATAATAGAGCTTTCAAAATTATGAAACCTCGGAATGAATTCCGATTGATTACCGTTTCCCGTATGTGTGAGAGAGAATTATTCTATGTTGGTGAGGATAGATAGATTTTATGGGAACTCTATAAATACGAAATTCGCAAGTGTACTCAAAAGTACAGTAAGAAAAAGACTTATCAGCAGAGGTTGCGTTGTAAAGAACTGGAAAATAAAGTCAAGGAATCTGAATGTGAATTGGCAATAAATCCCTCTGTTGGAATCATAATGTATGGAATAAAGCTAAGGAGAATCTTGAGGCAGAATACAATATCATCACACAGGGAAATATTGTACGTTCCAGAGCTCAATGGGTGGAATCAAATGAGAAAAATAATAAGTATTTTCTGAGTTTGGAGAAAGCTAATAAGGTTAAGAGTAGTGTAAATACCGTGATCCTAAAAAATGGTGAGGTGTCTAGTAATCAAAATGAGGTTCTTACTGAAATTAAGGATTTCTACAAATCTTTGTATTAAAAAAAATGTACAGATATGGATTCTGATAGGGTTAGTAAATTTTTGGTTCATCATAATATCCCACAATTAACACCCGAGCAACAAAAATTATGTGATGGTATTCTAACAATGGATGAGTGTTATAAAACCTTATATTGGTTACGAAAAGTTGGCGGCTTTCAATTATTATTAAAATGTAATTTTGATGTGAAGAAAATTAAATGTTATATTCCACAATTTTACATTAATGTTTTAGCTCTTGGTCAGAGTTAAGCACAAACTCATACAATAAGATGAACGATTATGTTAATCAAATAATTTGGAATAATTGTTGTATTACTGTTGATAATAAATCTGTGTTTTATAAATCACTTTATGAAGCTGGTATTGTTAAAATCAGGGACCTTTTTTTATGACAATGGTAACATTAGACCTTTTGATACTTTTGGCATGGACGTAAAGGAATACCTGAGGTGGTATAGCATTGTTAATGCTATTCCAGTGCAATGGCGTCACCAGATTAAACATGAAGGTATACTACAAGAGGTTGATAGTGATCTTGATATTGGTTGTTATATAAATGATTCTTTTATACCTTTGGACCGTATTAAATCTAAGGATATGTATCATTATCTTGTGAGTAAAAATATCGATGTCCCAAAAAGTGTTATAACTTTAAGGGAGAATTACAATATTGATGTCTCAGTGTATAAGGATTTTTTTAACTTACCATGGAAAGTTACAATTGATTCAAGATTAAGGTGGTTACAGTTCAGAATAAATCATCTTATTTTGCCAACAAACAAGTGGTTACATAGAATTGGCATTATCGATAGTCCAAACTGTACAAGATGTAATAGCCATATTGAATCTTTAAACCACATGTTCGTTGAATGTAACCAAGTAATGAGATTCTGGAACGAGTTTCAAATTAAGTGGAATGGCCTTTTTGATGTTTCACGTAATGATAAAATTTTTGGTATTCTGGATAATTCAGAGAATTGTTTATTGAAAAACCAGCTGCTTTACATTGCACGTCGGTTTATCTATATAACAAAATACAGTGGTTCTTCCTTGTCTTTCGAGTATTTTAAGAATTTATTGGTGGATACTATTCACTTGGAAGAAACCATAGCATGAAAGAAAGGTAAATTGGAGATTCACTTCGATAAGTGGTCTAGAGTAGGTTTTTATAAATAATTTTTTTCTTAAGAATCTGCCTTTGAAAAATTAGCATATTGTATAGTTTAAGTATATATACATTTGTAGTTATTTTTTCTGCCATACACACTGTCACAATATCTTGGTCGTATCTTTGTAATTTTGTTGGTATTGTATTTGTCTTTAAATATCTTTGTATCATTGTGGACTGAAATAAAAAGCCAGCCCTTTGGGGTTTTGGCATAAGACAAAAAAAAAAAAAAGATTACCGTTTTTGAAGACATATGAAACCGTTTATTCCGTGTACGATAAGAATATTTGATGTCAAGAACTTATTTACACCTGTACTTTAGCAGGATGGACTTGGTGTTACCTAAGACTAGTGTGGAGTGTTATCAAACTTTGTAGAGTGCCATTTATGGCACCTCTAACAACTACTAGTCGCCCATTTCAGGTCTTGGAACTATAACGTCTTAATGGCATCCTTCATATACATTTCCACCCATCACAATGTACAAAATGTCTTATATGAATTAAATGAGGATATAAACACAAGGTCCTTACTTAAACATTCTCCTTCATATTCAAGTCTTAGAGCGATGTTATCACATCTGGCTGCCATTAAATTACAAGGATTAGGATATGTTATTCCATCATTGCCACACTGAGGATTGTATTCCAAAGTACAGACTTCGATTGGACAACCTATATATAAAAAGACAATGCAATTTAACTTTAAATTACGTAATAATAGGGCTTTTCACAATTAGTAAAACAGCGATCGAAATGCGATCTATGATCACTTTTAAAGGTTTAAGTTATGAAGCTATTTCCTAGATAAGTTTTCCATGTAATATTGGAATATCTGGTCTCAACCAGGCGGGTGACACTCTGTACAAATACCCATAGACAATATCGATATCGATAGTGCTAGCGCCACCATTTTCGATAAGCTACATAATTATTTATGCATAAACGTATTCGTGATGTAAGCCGGGGGATGACGTAGCGTAATAGCGCCACGTACGACTGGCGAACTATAAGCTACAGGTTTCATGCAGATCAGTGTGCAGTACGCACCCATTCTCTTGATCGAGTGTTCTATCCCGATTTATTTAGGATCCCTGTCTCAACTGCTTGTATACATTTGATGTGCTTTATTCCTTAGAGCAGTTCTTGCCGTTACCTAAGACTAGCGCGGATTGTTTCTAAACTTTCTAATGGGTTTTTATGGCACCTCTACTGCCTACGATTTGCGCATTCCAGGAACAATACCATCCTTAATGACATCCTTCAAATACGTGTCCAAATACGCCACAAGGTAAAAAGGTGCCTTGATGTGTCTTGTATGGTTTAATTAAAGATATAAACTCAAGGTCCTTACTTAAACATTCTCCCTCATATGCAAGTTTTAGAGCGGTGTTATGACATCCGGCTGCCATCAAATTACAAGGATTAGGATATGTTATTCCATCACTACCACACTGAGGATTGTATTCCAAAGTACAGATTTCGATTGGACAATCTATATTGAAAGAAACAATACAACATCAAACTCTAACCTGTGATTTTTTAAAATTCAAAACTAAACCAAAATTACGTAAGCATAAAACGTTTTACAATTAGCAAAATATTAGAGGAATTGCGATCGATCACTATTTTGGAAGCCTAATGAAGCCGTTTCCTCGGAAAAGTGTTCCTTATAAGATGGAATATCTGGTTTCAAGTACCTGTTTACACTTGATGTACTTTATTCCGTAAAGCAAGACTCGTTGTTAACTGAGACTTGTGTGGAGTGTTCCTTACCTTCCTAGAGTACCTTTTATGGCACCTCTACCGACTACAAGTCGTCCATTCAGATGTCCGAGCTATACATTCCTTAACGACATCCTTCAAATACGTTGACACTCACACAACATGGTAAACAATGTGTTATATGGTTCAATGTAGAATATACTCAAACTTCTTACTTAAACATGACTCCTCATATTCAAGTTTTAAAGTGGTGTTATCACATCTGGCTGGCCATCAAATTACAAGGATTGGCTATGTTATTCCATCATTGCCACACTGAGGAATTGTATTCCAAAGTAAGAGTTCTATTGGAAACCTATATTTAAAAGGACAATAACAACATCAAACTTAACTTGTGAATTTTGAAATTCAAAGTTAACCAAAATTGTAAAATTAGATTTCGCAAGTAGCAAAAACAACGCTGGCTATGAAGCCAGGTTGCTATACTAAATGTTCATGTAAAATTAGAATATCTGGTTTCAAGTGCTTGTTTAACACTTGATGTGTGTGTTTGGTTTTTTTCCGAAAGCTGGACTTGGTGATACATGAGACTAGTGTGGGGTGTCCTACCTTTGCAGTTGTGTTTTGGGAACCTATACTGCCAACTAGTCGCCCATTACAGGTCTCGGAACTCACTGATATACATGTATACATCATTATGACACCCTTCAATTCAGTTTACGATACAACACCACACAAGTTATCAATGGTTTTATATGGTTTAATTAAGGATTCAACTCAAGGTCCTACGTAACATTCTCCTTCATATGCAATTTTAGCGTGCTGTTGTTACATTGGGCTTCCATCAACCACAAGGAATTAGGTATTTTTTGTTCCATCATTTACCACACTGAGGATTGTATTCCAAAGTACAGATTCGATTGACAACCTATGTATTTAAGGAACAATATAAGATCAAACTTCAACTTGTGAATTTTGAAATTCAAAATATACGTAATAATAGAGCTTTATCACAATTCGCAATCAATCGTTTTTATGGTCATTGTTCCGTATAAGAGTGCATCTCTGTTCTCAGTACTTTTTTACATTTGATTTCCTTTTATTCTAACAACTGGGAACTCTGTGTTGCCTAAAGATGAGGTATTTAGTGTTTTCTTCAAGTTTTTTACGGAAATGCTTTTTAATGGCCCTCCTACCGCCTACTAAGTTGCTGTGCAGAATTGTTCAGGGCTGGGTACGCGCGCGTCGTAAAACCTGCCTAAAAGGGGCGAAGTTCTACGGGTAGTCTCCATGCGCGATTAACGCAATGCCAT
This sequence comes from Ophioderma brevispina, assembly GCA_023653785.1. Taxonomy (NCBI): domain Eukaryota; kingdom Metazoa; phylum Echinodermata; class Ophiuroidea; order Amphilepidida; family Ophiodermatidae; genus Ophioderma; species Ophioderma brevispina. Next base: position 112,381 of record JAMKCH010024399.1, read on the forward strand.
TTGCAGTGGGGAGGCCGAACTACTCGATAAGCCA